>JAEIIO010069742.1:0-10849 GCA_018874655.1 Drosophila diplacantha | reverse complement strand
TAGTGCCCGGCAGCGCCTTGGGTAGGCTGCCCCAATTGACATCCCTCCACTTGGACTTCAATCGAGTGGCAGCTCTCTCGGCCGAGATACTCGGCTCCCTACAAGCAGGCGACATAACCACCCTTTCGTTGTCCAGGAATGTCATTCGAGAACTTCCACCCGGTAGCTTCCAGATGTTCAGCAGTCTTCATACCTTGGACCTCGCCGGAAACTCCCTGGCCCTGATCAATGCGGATACCTTCGCGGGACTGGAGAGCACTCTGATGGCCTTGAAGCTGTCGCAGAACAGGCTGACGGGCTTGGGAGGAGCGCCCTGGGTATTGCCAGAGCTGAGGAGTCTGGATCTGAGTGGCAACAGCTTGACCGAGCTGCCCAGTAACATATTTGAGGAACTGGAGAACCTTCAGTCTCTGAATCTGAGTGGAAATCACTTGACCCCATTGACCGGAGTCCTCTTCAAGCCCCTGGCCCGCTTGCAAGTCATCGATTTGAGTCGATGCAATATCCGGCAGGTGAGCGGAGATCTTTTGGCCGGACTGCAGGACCTCAAGCACATCCACCTCAACGACAATCAGCTGCAGGAACTGCAGGACGGCAGCTTTGTCAACCTGTGGAACATTAGCTCCATCGACCTGTCCAACAACCGCATCGGGTCCATTCGTTCCGGAGCCTTTGTGAATGTGATGAAGCTGCAGAGGCTGAATCTCCGGGGAAACCAGCTGTCCGCCTTCAAGGGGGAGTACTTCAACACCGGCACTGGAATAGAGGAACTGGACATTTCGGATAACCAGTTGAGCTACCTGTTCCCTTCCTCCTTCCGCATCCATCCCAGGTTGAAAGAGATCAAGGCGTCTAACAATAAGTTCTCCTTCTTCCCGGCCGAACTCATCGCCTCGCTGCAGTATCTGGAGCACATTGACCTGTCCCACAATCAGCTGAAGACCATCGAGGAGCTGGACTTTGCCCGTCTGCCGCGGCTGCGCGTCCTGCTGGCCTCACACAATCAACTGGACATGGTCAGCGAAATGGCATTCCACAACTCCACCCAGCTGCAGGTCCTGGACTTGGCCTACAACAACTTGGACAGAGTGGGCGAGCGCACCTTCGAGGGCCTGGTGAGGTTGGAGCAGCTCAACCTGGAGGGCAACCGGCTGTCGGAGCTCTCGGACGGCGTCTTCGAGCGCACCAAGCTCCAGATGCTGGAGAACATCAACCTGGCACACAATCGGTTCGAGTATGCTCCCCTGAACGCCCTGCAAAGGCAATTCTTCTTCGTTTCATCCGTGGACCTGAGCCATAATCGTATCAAGGAGCTGCCAGGCGATGATAGCATCATGGTGAACATCAAGCGAATCGATCTGTCCTTCAATCCGCTTTCGCCTCGAGCTGTGCACAACGTTCTCAACGAACCCAAGACAGTGAGGGAACTCAGCTTGGCAGGAACTGGAATTGAGCAGTTGGAGCTCCTGGAGACACCCTTCCTGCAGTTTCTCAATTTGTCCCATAATAAGCTGCGCAATGTTAAACCGGAGGTCTTCCAGCGTGTCACTCTTCTGGAGACCTTGGACCTTTCCAGCAACCAACTCGATTCCTTGGACGATCTGTCCGGGGCGTGGCCCCAACTGCAGGTGCTGCAATCTCTGGACGTGTCCAACAATAGCTTCGAGATCGTCTCACAGTCAAACTTTGGGCACCTGGAGATGCTGCGAACCCTGCGGCTCAGCCACTTGCCGCACTGCAGCAGGATCGAGAAGAACGCCTTCAAGCAGCTCCCAAATCTGCTATGCCTGGAGGCCTATGATCTTCCGCTGCTTGGATACTTGGACCTTCAGGGCATACTGGAACTGTTGCCGGGCCTGGAAGCCCTCGACATCGAAGTAAAGGACTCCAGCATCGGCAGCGAGCAGATACAGCCCCTAAAGCATCCCCGTCTCAGAAGCCTGGGTATCCGAGGCGAGAGGCTGAAGTCCATATCGTCGGGTACTTTGGCGGGTCTAAAGAGCAGCGACCTGAGTGTCCAGCTGCGGAACACCTCGATCAGTGCTCTGCCTCCGGCCCTGCTGTTCCCGGTTCCGCGGTCATCCCATCTTAACCTTGACGTTGAGGGATCCCAGATAACGGTGCTGGTGCCGCAGTTCCTCAACGCCTTAGAGGATCGAAGGGCCAGTCTGCAGTTGAAGGGACTGGCCAGCAATCCGATTGTGTGTGACTGCAATGCCCGGGCTCTCCGCCGCTGGCTGCCCAGCTCCGGAATGCCGGATGTCACCTGCCAGGCGCCCAGTTACCTGGCCAACAGGAAGCTTATCGAGGTCGGCGATGACGAACTCACCTGTGACGCCCGCCGAATGACCTCCTCCACGTCGAAACCCACTGCCACGGTGCCCCATCTGCTGAAGACCTCCAGTCAACTGGTTACCCGCAGCTCCACCACCGAGGAACCGCTCATTATTTGGAGCCTGGAACCGACGCAACCGCCCAACCTAAAGAAGATTAAGACCAAGGCGCCGCTCATGAAGGCCCAGGCTCCGATTATGAGCAACGACGATACTCTGATCATTGGCATTGTGGGCGGAGTGGTGGCCTTCATAGCCATACTAATCATCATTATTTGCATCATCCGGCTGCGCATGAGCAATGCGGAGTACCAGCAGAGTGCGGCAATGATCGGCATTCCCGCG
Organism: Drosophila diplacantha; assembly: GCA_018874655.1. Classification (NCBI taxonomy): domain Eukaryota; kingdom Metazoa; phylum Arthropoda; class Insecta; order Diptera; family Drosophilidae; genus Drosophila; species Drosophila diplacantha. The sequence goes on along the minus strand of JAEIIO010069742.1, from coordinate 8,171 downwards.
GGCATGCAGATGGGCGCCCACAATGCCGCCTACAACTACAAGAACGGCGCTGGAGCGGGTGCGGCGCTGTATGCGGTGCCCCCGTATCAGGCCAGCTACGCCACCCTGCCCCACAAGGCCGCCTCGATCCACCAGTCTAGCCAGAATCTCTCCCAGCGTCAGCAACAGCAACAGCAGCAACAACAGGTGGCAGCGGCGGCGGCGGCTTACTCGACCATGTCCCGCATGTCGTACTTCAGCGGAGCCGGCGGAAACGCCGATGGGGCCGAAAGCCTGACGCACCAGCATCCGCATCAGCATCAGCCCTACATCATATACTCGGATGACAAGGCCTACAGATAGGCAAACGCTTCCTTTCATTCCCACTCCAACCCATCTGTCCACTTCCAAACTCAGTCAGTCAGTCAAGCGCATCGCCGCTAAAACAGGTTCTACATTATCGCCACTCTCAGCCAACGTTGTATATAGTCTTAAAACCATCTAACTGTAACCCTAACTGTATCTATTGTCTTAACCATATTTAAGTGCAAGCAAATCGCTTATGCGGAATAAACAAATCTAGTATAATACACAAAGAATTCTCCTTGGTGGGTGGGCCAACGAAGAAGTAAAAAAAATATGTTCCCTTCAAGGTTCAAATCATTCAATGCCAAGAACCATTAACACGAGCGAGAATGATAATCAAGCATCAAGAGAGACGACGAGAGATAACGTGATAGGAAAATGACGAGCAAACGGGGGCGAGTAGAAAGAATGGCAAGCGAAACAACGAGTAGAACCGACGAGAATAAAAAAAACACAAGCAAACTACTAGCGATTAGAGTTCAATAATTTCATGTTCGGGATTTATATTATAATAGAAAATATTCTCACATATAAAATATAAAACATATTTAAAGATTTAACAAATAGAGAAGACCCACAAAGGTTTACACTTGCACAGCTGATTTCTGGGTTTAATTAGAAACTTACAAGCCTTGGCACCTTTTTCTAAATCTAGAATATATTAGAAAGAAAATATTCATGATTTGAGCATTTTTAATACAGTAAATGTTTCATACAAGGTTTCATAAAAAAATGTATATATATATGTGTAAAAATATGTTATGTACATATGTATATATATATATATATGTATGCAACTTCCAGATCGCCAATTCACAGTCTTTCTATTCCATATATTTCACTGGATAACAACAAAACAGTTATCCTTCCATTTAAATGCCAGCAAAAACATGTGTGTATCAAATGCACAATGTTACACCTATAAAACTAATTAATATATAACAAAATAACTTGCGGCCATAGGATGAACAAAAGAAGAAATCAAATCACTTTGGCAAGTAGAGAGGAGCAGGTACCCAACGACGGACATCCCAGGGATGTCTGGTTAGGCCATTTGCGAGTACGAGGTATACAGCTTGTAGTTGCGACGCCGATAGTAGATCATGAGGCCATAGCTGGCCAGCAGTAGAGCGATGATAATCAGTATGAGAATGCCTATGGAATTAAAAGGGGGTATTTAGTTAATTCCGAGTGATAGGATCGCCGCAAGTATTGACTCACCCGTCGCCGCTCCCAGATTCGCCTCTTCGTAGGTCATCATCATCGTGGAGCGTTTGCACTCACGCTCCCAGTCCATGGGCAGCACGTCCTCATACAGTGCAGTCAATTTCTTTAGCGGACATGACGGTCCGCAACCGGGAATATCTAACGGCAGAGGTTCGGCTGTGGTGTTCTTATAAAAAACAGAAACAAATGGCGTATTGTAGTCATCTATCCGCAGTTCCACCATAATGCACGCTACGTAAGGGGGACTATGAAGCTAAAAATAACAGAAACTAAGTTTATGAACGACTCACAAAATGGTTTACAGTTTAGCTTACTTCAAACAATTTCAGGGCGTTGAGAACACTGGCTATGGTTGTATCATGCGCACTGTAGATCCACATGGAACGATCGGGCTGCAAGCGTCCAGAGGTCTTATCATCAATCCGTTGAAAAATATCCTTTAATAGAGGACCCGCCTTCAGCCTGGCCAACTTTCGGGTATACGTGTTGACGGCAAATGCAAAGTTCGCCGCAAATGTGAGCTCCTCGTGACCGTACACCTTTTCAGTCCATTCCGGCAGTGACATGTTGTACAGGCTCTCAATAAACAGTGTGTTATTCAAATACGACGCATCGAGGAACGTCTTAACACTGCGACCGCTTTTCTCGCTTAAGTACGCAAAGAGATACTTGTATTTTTCGGCGAGAGCCAAAAACTCTGGCGAGGATTCGAGAGAGGCCAGCTCGTAATCGTAGGCAGGACATGGAGCCTTGGCCGCCAGTATGGGGTCGTCTTGCTCGGGCACGGTGTGAATGGGTATGGGCTGCCATTTAATGGTGGGATTCCAAACGTCTTCACCTTGGGGCTCGTAAAGCCCCGCCAAATTCGATTGAGCACTCATTAAGGTACGATCCACATCGGTGGATTGGACATATATGTCCTCGTTGGAGTACCTCGAGCTGAGAAGCGATGAGTACCGTTTCCGCAGCCATTTACCAAGGTCATAGTGCTCTTGTTTGCCCAGCTGTGTACGTAGTTAAAATTTAGCCAAAGATATTTACTTAATTGTTTTCAACAAAAAAAAAAAAGGAAAGAGAAACAACTTGCATAAATGTGTCGGGTAGTACTCACATTCGTCAATTGCCCCCATCCGGTGGTCCAGAACTTCAGGTCATTCCAGGGATCCGTGGGATACGGGTCGACTGGCGTTCTGTCGCCGTGGCGAAATATCTATTTTGGAGAAAACATTTGAGATAACACGCTTCACACCCAACCGCACGCAGCTCTTACCACATGCACGAACTTCAGCTCCCCTGGCAGTTTGGCCAACAGGTCTGGCCGACCTTCGACATTAGCATATGCTTGGTGGAGGGTATTGCCCAGGCCGAAAAAGAGCATGCATATCACGGCTATAGAGAGCAGGCAGCAGTGCCGTTTCCACATTTTCACAGCCACACTTGTCCACCAACCACAGCGACTGTAGGAAAGCATATGTTAGCATGCGGTTGAAATTGGGAATCAATCGAGCTCCCGATGCTATGGGCAAAGGGTCTTACCTCAACTGGCGACCTGGTTGTGCGTGCTTTTCATATATATGTGTGTGGCCAAACTGAAGTTTAAACAAACGATGTGCTTCCTTGTTTATAAAATCGTTGACAAATTTGATTACCACAAAGAAGCAGTGTTGCCAACTGCAGCTACCAAATATAGCGAAATCAGACTAAGAAAAGGCTAAACTTGCAGAAAGTACGTAGACCATGAAATAAATAAATCATGATTTAAACATTTCAAAAATTAAGTCAGCCTTTTGAAATCTGTTATCTTTAAACAGTTAAAACGTATTAATAATGTAAAGTTCAGTTTAAAAAAATGCAAGCACCTCGAAAAGTTACCTAAATTCCGCTTTAAAATAGATGAGTTGGCAGCACTGTTATTCGCTAGATTAACGATTGTTGCGATAACAAGCGGGCGACCGCTAAAATTTGAATTTAAAACGAAAGCAGGAGCGACTGGTATTTACGATTGTATTGATTGACTCTTCGTATCTAGTTGCACACAGGTAATATGATTATTTAAGTATTGCATTAAATATTGAAACAATCTTAACTACGAATAACAAATATACTGTTGATGTTGGTCTTATAAGTACGGCTATAGGACAGCTTACAAAATGAATCCTGTCGGCTTAACTAAACGATTCTGAGCGCGAAAGAAAAGAAAACGAAATTCGGCTATTACAATATTAATTGGAGTTGGGAGTTTGGAGATCGCGAGGACTGCCAAACATCGGAGTGGAGTTGCACTTGCTTAAAACCTTCTATTGCCGCCCATATTTGGTCCAGGCCGGGGTCCGCTGTACCTGCAAGAGCAAAAAGGTTTCTTCGGTATTACAGATCGCCTTTTTGTGCAAATATGGTTTCACCCACCGATTTTTTTGGCTTCCCAAAGGCGGAAATTCCGTGTGATATGCATTAAAGCCATTCTGACTGTGACCCTTTGCCAATCCTCCTCCGCCACCACTCCGCTTGCTGGGACCGCCGCCTCCTTGTTGGCTATTGTGTTCGTTGCTGGCTGCTCCACTACTGCCACGTCTGGCATTGAAACCCCCTCCTCCATTGTAGAAACCTCGTCCACCCTGTTGGTTACCTCTGCATAGGGAAGAAGGCATTCAAATGAACTCAAAACCACGGATAGGCGTTAGCTCTGAACATACCCATTGGCGCCGGCGTCCCCACGACTGTTCGAACTCATGGGTCCATTTCCAAAGCGTCCAAAACTCATCTGCTGATGCTCCACTGGCAGGGCAAAGCCACGTCGATCCTGGCCCAAATTGCTGCCTGCGCCGCCCCTTTGATTTAGCGATCCGCTGCCAGAGCTGCCTGCCCGGAAGTCATTGTCGCTACTGCTGCTTCCGCCTCCTCCGAATCCGCTTGTCGGACTATTCCTGAAGTTCCTTTTGGCAGCTTGAGGACCACCATTATTGTCCCACCGACTGTTGGCGAAGCGATTGCCTTCGTTAGTTCCTCCTCCTCCTCCATACTTTCCGGCATTACCTCCGCCCGCGAATTTGTTTCGGAATCCGGGCGCTTGAGAGCCAGCTTCGTTGCTTTGCGGCGGTCCCTTACTGTAGGGAGCACTCCGCTGTTGCCTGTAGTTAGGTTCGTTGCGCACAGGTCCCAATTTGTTGGCGTTGGGTCCCCGGGCGTCGCCCCCATCCTTGGAGAACCGGCCGCCGCCGCCGGTTTCACCGCGGAAGCTCCGCTTGAAGTTGTTACCGGAGGCCTCTGTGGATCTCTTCTTGGGGCCACCACTTGGTCCTAAATGGGCGCACATTAGTGTCTATTGTGACTACATCTGATATGAAAAGTATATTACCCTCCGAGTTCCTGTGTCCCTGATTGTCACCACTGGCCGCCGGACCACGACCGCCGTTCCCAGGGCCGTACTTTGGCCTGCCCGCCTCCACGACTATGGCCTGGCCCTTGAAAACGACACCATTAAGGGCGGCTATGGCCGCCTCCGCCATCTCCGTGGTCTCCAGGTGAACGAAGGCGCACCGATTCATCACGTCACACTCTACGACCGAGCCGTAGTTGGCGAAGAGGCGACGCAACTCCTCCGGCTTGCAGCGCGGCAGGCTGCCAACGAACACCTTGGCGGGCTACATGGATAAAGCTTGTATTACACGGGTTCTGCCCCATCCGCCTGCGGCAACCTCTTCAACTCTTACGTACAGTAGACATGTATTTTTAAAAAATTCTCTATATATTTTCGGGTTTTTCTTTTATCACCTGTCCCATCGCTAGCTGCAATCGGTATCGGTGAGACCTGCAAAATATCGGTGTATGCGATGTATCGACTAAAATGAACAACATTTGAGTGCACCAAATTACAGCACTTAAAAAATTTATAGGAATAGTTATATTTTATAAATAGATATATGTATATTTGTTTATTTATGAACTTTTTAAAATCGTTACTGCAAGAACAAAAATATCGATTCTGAAAGTTAAATCATCGATGTATCGATAACAATCAGCTAAACAACGACGCATTTGTTTACAAATTTAAATATTCAAAATATATCATTATCAGCAGCTTATGCACAAATGTGGCAACCTGGGAATGAGGAGAGTTACTTGGACAACATGGAGCTTAGCAAGAACGTAGTCAACATCCTGCCGAGCGTTGAAATGCTTGTGAGCTTCAATGGCGACATGACGCGATCCAATAGGCGGGCGTGCCTACTGTACGCAGAGCGGATGGACTTTAGGGAACTGATCGTAAGTCGCGGCAAGGCAGATCCTTTAGGAGATAACAGACCTTGTATTCCCTTGATCCACAGCAACTGCGTTTGGTTGAAAAAACCGACCAGCGCCGCATGTACATTACCACCGTGGACAGCGCCTCCTTCCATGAACTAAAGCAGGATCAGTCATTAAATGTGACCTTCTCGGGTTTTATGGAGAATGTGGTGCGGATGCTTAAGGACTGCCAGGCTGGCAAATTGGAACTGCATCTGTCCGCCAGGGACCAGAGCCTAACGTCCAGCCAATGTCATGACTACCACCTGCAGTTCGTAGAAATTCGGTCCTTTAAGAACCTAGTTCACCTGTGTCTGCCCTGCCGCTCAGCCCCCTTAAACACAGTGCTCTTCTACATCAATCTGATGCTGGATGCCTCCCGCACCAAGCAGTATATGCTGGAGCAGAGTATTCAGCAGATCCAAACAGAGCTAAACTCTCAACGTTCGCACATGGATCGTCTGGGCACAGAAAACAGCAATCTCAGAGAAGCCTTGGCAGAAAATAGCAGGATGCTGGAGGAAAAGCACGCTCTGGAGATGCAGCGAGCCCAGGAGAGCCTGTCCAAGGTCAACGACCAGCGCAGTAGTGAACTGGAACGGCATCGCAGATCGATCGCAGGACTCCAGGCGCAGCTGGATAAGGCTTCCCTGGACAAAGCCGACCTGAAAACAGCCCAGGAGCAAAGCGAGAAACGATGCCAAACGCTGGTCGAAGAGCTGTCTTGCTGCAAATCGCGCGTCGTTACCCTAAAGGAGCAAAACGATAAACTCCATTCAGACATTGCCAATGCAAGGAAACAGGAACGCAAGCTGGAGTACAAGATCGAGGATCTAAAGCAGCACACAGCTGAGCTGCAGGAGCACATTCAGAAGGGAAACAAGGAGAAGGTATAAAAGAATTGCATTATCCTAATCGAAAGCACTAATATTACCGGGTTTTTAAAAAGGCCAACATTGCCGCCGAGCTGGAGGCCGAGAAGAAAATCTTGCACACCAAGCGCCAGGCTTTGGAAATGGCCTCCGAGGAAATATCAAAAGCAAATCAAATAATCTTAAAGCAGAGTCAGGAACTTCTTAACCACAAGAAAACCATCGCCTGGCGCACTGAGGTGGCCCTCCAGCAGGAGAAGGCCGTCCACGAGAAGGAGCAGCTGTTAGCCTTGCGCGAGGATGAGCTGCGTCAGGCACGAATAACTATTGGAAAGCTAAGGGAGGAGATTCCCGAGCAACTGCAGTCTATGCGTCACTTCGCACAAGGATTGGAACAAAAGTACTCGAAACGTAAGGGATTTCCTTTTATGCCGGTTTCACATATTTTACCAATTTTCTTCTACTTTCAGAGATCCTCACCCTAAAGGAGCGACTATCCATTCCCACTGGCAAGGAAAATCGATGCTAGCCAAGATTAGTGTTCATAAGTTTCTCGTTTTTTATTTATTTTATTTTGTACACGATCAGTAAAAGTAGATGTTCGGCTCTAGTCATAATCCTCCTGGACACTCTCTCCCACATGGGCAGTGGCCACGTTCACCGCCTGGCTGATGTCCTCGATTTGGTTTAGTTTCAGTCGCTCACGTATCAGTTCCGCAATCGCTTTCTGGGTGCGCCGCTCCAATCGCTCCAGCTTTTTGCTGGCATCCCGCTTGAGGTCCCAGTCTGGCTTCCGCGGAGCCAGATTTGTAATATCAATCTCGTCGATCACCATTGGCTGTTGCAGCAGACTCAGCTGGTCCTCCACGGCGGCTTCGATGCTGCCTGTGGGCTCCTGCGTCAGAATCTCACCGGTGGTGTTCTCGTTTTGTGGCTTGTAACTGCGGAATATGGGTCTGCAATAGGAAGCATGGAGTTAATTATTGTCTTTATGACCCATTTAACAATATTACTTCGGCAAGTTCTCAGTAGATTCGGCGGCATCTCCTCCTTTATTTTGTGCCTGTTCGCGGAGTTTTTGAAGCCGCTCCCTGCGTTTTAGAGATTCCTCTGTCAAGCGGCCTACGTTATTGTCCATTATTTATTTAAATGTTATTTATGCAAGTTTCGATAGTTGTTCGCATTTGTTTACGTTTTAATAGCTAGTGCCGGTAGCCCAGCGATAACACCATCAATAGTATCGATGATTAAAATATGCGATGTTCGATGATTTCATCGATATTGTTAGCAAGAATACAATATTTTGAATTATTAATATGGTTTTATTTATGTATATATAATTAAAGACTTTACCAAATGGCATCTGTAAATTATTCAGTAAGTAAGAAAGAGCGCCAGTTATTCGGCATACAATTCAATTTGATTTTAAATGTACATATCTTA
>JAEIIO010069722.1:0-12114 GCA_018874655.1 Drosophila diplacantha | reverse complement strand
CGTAGTTTAAAATAGTTTTTTTTTAACGAAAACTCCTTAAGAACTATTCAGCCAGATCCTCCCAAAACCCAACCACGAAAGGCCGACGGACAATGAGAAAAGATGGCGATGCTGCAGTATGGCCATGGAGAGGTAAACCCAAGAGGCAGGAGTTGGAGCCAGAGGAGCCGTGACCGAGGATGGGGTGTGGGGATGATACTTTGAATGCGAGCAGGAGAGAGATGTTCATCGGAACGCATGTTCTTTGAAAATTGCCCATAATTATGCGAACGAACTTCAAACTGATTGTTTCTACCGGCAGCACCGAGAACTGGGAACTGCCGAGGAACTGAGAACCCAAAACCGACTCAGACTCAGGCTCAGGCTCAGGTTCAGACTCATACTCAGTAGATCCATGGACCAACCGGGCCACGCTGTCCGAAAAACGGGCGACTGCTGCATGCAACGTGGCTGAGGGATCCCGAGATCGGGATGGGTCTGGCCATGGGTCCGGGTCTGGGGTAAGGCTATGTGCCCGCTTGGGCTGCAGTGAAAGAGAATGACTGTAATTACGCATCACTTTTTCTTAATTTTCATGCAGCATCTTGTGGCTCTTCCTCCTCCCGTCGTCGGCGGGAATGGTGGCCATCTTTTTGTCGCTGGGAAGTGGAGTTGCCAACGTATTTGGACACTGAACTTGACCCACAAGACGAGTTTGCGGCTGAGTTTTAGAAAATTGCTCGTTTCGTCGTCGTCGCTCGTTGCGTGCATGCGAGCGGGCGAGCGAGCGACTTGAAAACATTTTGCGTGTTGTATTTTGTGTTGTCCGTCGCTTCCTTCAATGAGAAATCTAATTTAAAAGATACAAAATTTTAAATTATGGGGTTTTCTTGGCTGCCAAAAATGTTTCTCGTTTCTCCTGCCCTTCTTCCATACTCGCATATATACATATGATTGCTTCTACGTGATGCGAACGAAGAGTGTGAAGCATTTTTTGGGATGCGGATGCGATGGATGCCATGCTGCGGCCCGCCGATACGCAATTTCGTGGCGGAAATGTCAAAAGTGGAGCTCAGCTGCCTTAGAGTGTGGTTACGTAACACTATATAAAAGAGGTAATCGTGTCTTAGAACGCGAGGCTCTTTGGCATCAAGTGAAAGGGCAAATGCAAAAAATCGAATTTGAATTTAGCGGGCGATATCTGCTGGTATCGGTATCGATATATATATATGTGTTATATGGGTGTTTCTTGCTGATCTGGCAGCACTGCCATTGGAGGCGTTTTGTCGTTTAAACCCAAAAGTTGAGCAGCTACACTGGACACTGTTATTGTTTTTAGTTTTAATGAACTAATTTTGTTATGTTTACATTGTTTTTGATGTAACTACCTGGTCATGGAGGACACCCCCGCCGGCATGCCGGACCTGGCCAGCGTCTCCTTTGCAGACTTCGAGTCAAAAGCGGCCGTGGGGGACGTCGATGTGTCCTGTTTCCCCAGTTTCCGGCAACAGGTTAAACACTCACTGGACCTCTCGCTGGGCCAGAAGTCGTCGGAGAACCTCTTTGCCGCCGACCAGACCCCCACGCCGACACGCCTGATCAAGAACTGCGATGAGGTGGGCCTGTTCGAGGACCTGCAGCACGTAAATCCCTTTGACATTGGGTTCCAGCGAGCGGCGGAGCAGAATGTCAGCGGCAGCACTCCCAGTCGCCCTGAGGCGCCGTCGGTCGAAGGTGAATCTCTGCACACGCCCCAGGTGTACCCAATGGAGGCGCCAGCGACTAGTAACTCCGGGGTCACACGCAGTGACAGCTGCAGCAACGTGGACGTGGAGCAACTGCTGGCTAGCACGGGAGCCACCAGCGAACAGCATGCAGAGGCAGAGCCTGGGCCACCGCCGCTCCAGCTAATTCAGCCGCAGGTAATAACTTGGCTGCTGCCGACGCAGTCGATCAATCCACTGCCGCCCGCGGACTCCCAGCGCAGCAAGACCCTAGCCAGCAGCAGCACTCGCCCCTACATCCTGCCCAAGCCGAATTCAAGGTCATCTGGCAGTGCCAGCAAGCGGCCAGATCTCATTCTGGTGTCCTGTAATCCCCCGCTGCCAGCTCCGGAGCCGAGCAGCGCAAGCCTGACCCCCACCTCCCAACTGCCCATTAAGGAACGCCTCAAGGCCATCCTGCACAGCAATAACAACAGAAACAAACGCAACTGTTCTGCCCCCTCGAAGCCAGAAAAGCCCAAGGATAGGAGTCGGGACGAGGACTGCATGGAGAGGCGGCGGGCAGCCGCTAGTCGGTACCGCAACAAAATGCGGAACGAGCAGAAGGATCTGCGCCAGCAGAATGCCCAGCTGCAGCAGGAGAACCGGGAGCTGCTGGAGAGAATTGCCCGCCTGGAGAGGGAGCTGCAACAGCACAAGAGTCAGAGCAGCTTGGCAGGTGGTAAGACCAGAGCTCAGAGACTCATCTCTTAATAGAATTCCTTTACTACTGCCTAATCCGGACTGAATCTTCCAGTAATGGCCAACCAGCTTCAGATTCCACCCTCCAGCATCCATTTGCTCATCAATGTGCCCAATATGATAGTGCCTTCGCCCGCTGACAGGAAGTGAGGCCAAGAAGATGCCTTTATTTATTTTATTTCGCGATGCCATGTAAATATTCCTAGCTTACAGATTTATTTGTACCTTAAGGCCGCCATTTGTTATGCTAATTAAGATTATGAGACATTGCCTCTACGTCCTTTGGTCGTAAGTGTCGTCTCTGAACTTAAAATGTCGGTGAACTCGCGCTGGATGTCTAGTATCGAGCTCTCAATGTTTTCCAGCTGGGGATAATATGGTACAGCAGTAGTGGTGGGCGTGCGCAGCTGCTCCATGGTCATCTACAGATGCGAAAAGAGGAAATGTTACTATAACTGCTAGGGGGCAGACAATTCCCGCGCTCACCTCTCTAAGATCCTGCTGCAACTGGTTCCGCTGCCGGCACAGTTTCTGGATATTGTCGTAATACTTCTGGGCCAATGGAGCGCCGGCGGACTCGGAATAGTACCGCTGGGCTAGAAGCTCCATCTCCTGGTTGCGTATTTCGTCCTCGGCCAGCTGCATTTGCTGGTTGTTCCGGCGACGCTCACGCTCGATGCTGTGCATGAGCAGATCGATCTCCTTCTCCATCTCTATCACCTTGCGTCGCTGCTCGGACTGCTGCAGCTTGCTGATGACTTCGCTCTTGCGGTGACGCACCTCCATCTGGTAGGTGAGCAGCATTTTGCGCTGGCACGTGATGCGCTCCTCCTCGCGGTGTATGGTGTCCTGGTAGAGCTTCTCCATCTCCTTAAGGCGCCGCGTATGCTCCTCCTGCTTGAGGCCGTTCTCCAGACGCTCCATGATATGCACCTCCTCCAGCTCGAGGTGCCGGATGCGGGCGTCGATTTCCTGGTTGTACTTCACCAAAGATACGGCCTGCTCCTCCTGCTGGTCGATCCACTCACTGGGATACTTCAGGAACTTGGGATACACGCCCTTCGGGATGGACTCAAAGGGTTGCATGAAACGCTGCGGATGCAGTGCCAGCTCGCACTTGGCCATTAGCCTGCGGGCCTTGGAGAGCAGCTTAGCGACGTCCAGCGGGTTCTGGTCGTGGAAGAACGAGAGCACGGAACGTTGGTCAGGCAGCCGTATGATTATCTCGCGATTGAGCAGATTGTAGGCCACCACCAGGAAGATGGGAAACCAAGGCGGCTCCGAGACGATATTGTCCCACAGCACCAGCCACTGTTGCTCCTCCAGGACCTCGGCGAAGGCACTAATTAGCAGCGGCCAGGCGTAGTCCTTGGGCAGCACTTCCTGCGCCTTGTAGAACTTGCAAAGACGCTCGTCAAAATGCTGCAGGAGATTCTCGCACAGGGCCAGGTAGTTGGCAGGCGGCAGAGGATGAAACTCGAACCACAGCTGGAAGTGGTTCAGAATAAGGGTGGCCAACACTTCGAACGAGACCAGACCGTTCTTAGATAACTGTTTCACGAAAGGATAAATCAAATGCGCCATGAAGTCGGCGTGGGCCAGCACTTTGCACCACTGGGCGAGGCAGCTCCAGATTTTGATCACAGACCGCCGCTGCGCCTCGTTGCGAATCTTCAGTTTCGTGGCCTTGCTCCGAACAACAAGCGGCGAGCCCAACTTTAGGAGTGCCTGAAACTGAGAACTATTGCAGGGCAGATCCAAGAGAGACGTCCAGATCAGGAACCTATACTTCTCCGGATAGCAGCCGTACTCCTTGAGCATGGTCCGGAGCCGTTCAGGCTTGAGGAGACGGCGCAACTCTGGGTTCATGCATCCGCTGGCACTAGAGGAGGCCAGCGGTATCGGCAGAGGTGCCGGATGCTTTAGGATCGTGGCCTTCATGTGATTGAGCCCACGGGTCTGAACCTGCAAGCCGTTGAAAAGGCGGCATGTGGACCACACATTGACCTCCCCGCCGTCTGATGTTATGCTCAGCAGCTTGCCATCCTTGCTCAGACTTAGGCTGATTGCGTTCGAGCGTTGGACAATCAGTTTGTGGTCTGTATTGGCCAGGTCCAGCATGACGGCCTGGTTCCGACCCGTGATCCCAAAAACCACTCGCTCCTTGGGCTGGCTGAGAAAGGCAAATTGGCGAAGTACCAAGTCGGTGAGTCGGAAGATCTTCTCCAGGTCGAAGGACGCCGTGCTAAGGAGAAGGAGGTAGCCGTCCACGGTGCTCAGGCACATCTTGTTGCCGTCGGGCGTGAAGCAATAGCCCAGCAGCTGGCCATCGGCAATGTCGTGGTCCTGGCAGTCGAACGTGACATCCTCCAAGTCACTGTCATCGGAGCCATGCAGAGAGATCTCCGGAATGGACTGCCCTGCCGGCAGCAGCCTTAGCTTGCGGTTCCTGGCCTTGATGGGCTGGGCCATCCGGAGAGTGCTCAGTGTGAGCGAGGACCAAACGTGCAGCGAGTCGTTGGAGAAGCCGATGAAGAACTGGTCAGAGTTTGGCAAGAAGGCGGCAAACTTTAGCGTATAGCGCGACTCGTCAAAGTCCAGCTGATGGGAGACCGTAAGCGACTGGAGATTGACCAGGAGAGCCTCGCGACCGAAGCGCATCAGGACGTTGGCGGCGCGGGGATTTCGCAAGCGATTGCCGAACGTGATCTCGTCAGGCGGCGTTTTGCCCACTTCCCCGTGGCTGCCCAGAATTGAGTTGTCCACATCGATGATGAAAATATGGCCAACCTTGTTGCCCACTATGTAATCGCTCCTGTGCCGCGGCGACGGACGAATAAGCCTGGCCTTGGGAATCTGGAAACCCAGGCGCCAGTAGCGTTGGCTCGCAAAGTCAAAGACAAAGACGTTACCGCTGGGGAAGGGAGAAAGATTTAGAAAGGCTACATATCCTCCTGGATATCCTTACCGCTTGTCGATGACCACCAGTTTGTTGCTCAGCTCGTTAAAACAGCAGGCGCCGATCTGGATGCGAATCTTCTGACCTGCCTCTTTGACCGTATGGTGTATGGTGAGAATGTTCCTGGGCCAAGCAGAGTTCTTAGTAAGGGACTTAGATGTCTCCAAAAGCGCAGACTCACCCAGATTCGTTGTGCTTCAGTTTGAAGGGATACTTGCGCATCGGAGCATCGCTGAGGGGCAAATTATGAGTATTGCTTGCCTGTGTGAGGGTCACATCAGTGTCCACAGTGTTCACAGATTCCTGGTCGCTAAACTCCTCAAGTTCCAGTTCCTCCTCTGTCTGCATCTCCTCTGCAAACGTATCTTTATATTCCTCCTGCTGCAGTGCGTAGCCTTCGATGCCATGCAGACTCGCCGAAGGAATCCCCGTAAAGTCCTCCGTTCTTATTTCCACTTTTCCTTCGATCCTGTCCATTACAAGCACAATTTAATTACTAACTACCACCTAATCTGTCAAAGGATGTGAAGTGTCGACATCGAAGTGGGCAGCCCCAAATCCGGACCTGGGTGTAGCCAGAATTATCTCAATTTCAATTCTACAACTTAATAGTGCGAAAAACCCTCTAGATACGCCCTTGGAATGAACCACTTGTTATCGGAGAACTGTTGGATTATCGAACCAGCGAATGAACCGGAACCAAAATTAAAATAATATTTACTACTGTGTTTATTTCGTTTGCGTTATGTTATCTGGATACACTGATAATATGAGATTGGCTGAATGACTGCAAATAAGCAGGTCTCCGGTAGGCCTCCTGCTAGCGATCCTCTCTAAAACCTGCTGCCGTAGGGCTCTTCATCGCGCATGGCATAGCCGAATATGGTTCCGTAATTAATGATGTTACTGATTATCGTCAGAGTGCACGCTGTCGAGGTGATCTGTGTTTGAGATTCGGGGAATTAGGAGTTGTTTACACCTTTTAATACACAAAATACTCACCACCGAGGCGTGTGCCAGGACTATGGGCAGGGCGAACGCGCTCAGCACCATGCCGGCGGTGAGGAAGAGGGCGAACTCCGTCTTCGGGTTGGTCTCATCATTCGGAACGGTGCGCTTGGCGATGAAAACCGGCAGCACGGACAGTGCGTAGAAGAGCAGCACGAAGAAGGGATAGAAGATCTTTGGCGTGGGCACCGCGCAAGCCAGGATCAGAAAGGTGAGGCCCATGCATGTAAGGAATGCGCAGATGATGAGGCTGCAAGTGTCGCAAAAAGAAAACCCATTACTAATCGTCCAGAGGCGGGGGTGGGCCAGACTTACGCTGCATGTCGATTCCGGGACAGGTGGAGCACGTAGCGGATTCCAGGCGATTGCATAAAAGGAAGGAAAACTCAATGTTAATTACGCCTTAAGAGGGCTTTGCATAATTACCCTTCAAAGTGGCCATTGTGTTTGTTTATTTCTCCTTTGTCGCCTCTCAAAATGACTCACAGATTGTAGTTCGGGGATTCGTCTGAACTAGTTCGTTTTCCAGTATGGCTGCACTGAGTAAGTGAAATATATCAATTCGATTAGCTCTATTACTAAAAAATACCAAAATCTCGTAGATGTACTGTTAATAATGTTTATTTCAAAATTCAGTTTAACTTTAACTTCCCAAATGAAGAAAAATGAGTGAATAATGGATAGTACCAATTTTTATTTTGGTTCAGGATTCAGATAAACTCCAAGCTCCTGGAAGTCCAGCTTAAAGCTTCCGTTGTTAATGGCTTTTGGCAGGCTTTTCATGAATGGGTAAGTCCTGACAGAGGAAAGAAATAGCTCATACTAGTTATTTTTTTTAATCCTTTCATTTAAACTATTATAATCAGTCTGTAATCTTTTTATCCACGTCCATTTCAAGTTACGTACAACCTTTTTATGAATAATACATTTAAAATAATTTAAGGCATATTTCTTCATTTAAAGCTCATTTACTGCTACTGATCTAGTCTACGCCACTTTAACCTCCTACCATTGAAGATCCTTTCCTGCAGGTAAGGACTTTCCACCTCCACCCTTCCTGCTATCTTTCATTGGGAAAAAAGCTCAACTACTGCAAATTCATTGATAAAAATAAAGCGCGCCCTATCCCAAGCGAAAAAGCTGCGGGAAAGGGAAGGTAGCTCCTCGGGAGTGGGACGAGATCCTTGGGGTCGGGGACTTGTGAGTGGCAGCCACCTGCTAGCTGCCGAGAGTCGAGTTCGCTTCGGCTCTTTATGAATGCGCCCGTGTTTACTCAAAGAACCATGGGACGTGCTGAGCTTTCCACGGCCAGTGAGCGCAGGCGCCTCCTCCACTCCTTCACGGTGCCCGTCGTTCTGCCCTCAAAAGCTGCCCGCAACATTTAACAGCGCGGGGGCGGACCTAACATTTGCGTCACAGCTTCTGCTTCTTCTCGGAGCTATCCGCTCGGTGTTGTGTCTCGTCGTGTCGTGTCGCTTCGTGTTGCCGCCGCCAGGCTCATTCAGTTTCTTCAGTATAACGGTATACGTCGACGGCACAGCAACGAAGGCCCAGGAATCAGGAGGTCGAGTCCCCAATATCCCCAGCTCCATATGTCCATATGTCCGCAGCCTTTTCGCCTGCAATCTGAGAGAAAAGTGCAACATTTGACATTTCCGCCAGCCGGTGACAGTGCCAAGTGCGGCCGTCCAGCGGTCAAAGTTCGAAAGGTGTCGAAAGAGTGCCGATAAGCAACGGTAATTGCTCGAAATATTGCACGCCCACGCCGCGAAAAGTTCGTGGGGCAACCACTAGCAGCTGCCACCGAGAGTGTGTGTGTTCTAGCGAGAATACGAGTGTGTGCAAGTGTGAGTGGGTGTCGAAAATCAATAAACCCCGTCGACGACGTCGTCGTTTGGCCAAAAGCATCAGCCAAGTGTAGCAGTCCCATTAACCGGCCATATGGCAGAGGCACTGCATTATTGCTAGCCAATTTCGAACCGCAGGAAAAGAACACACAAGAGACAACAGAGAAAGGGAACTGAGGAGAAAATCGAATTCGAAAGTGCAAGATGGCGGCTCGCCTGGAAATCACCGTTAGCTTCGCCCTGGCTGCAACGCTGCTCTGCTGCATATTGGGTCACTGCGAAATGTCCGTTTACCCAGGTGAGCCTAAAAATAGCACACTTCAGTCGCCCAACACACACAGCCAGCATTAGTGTTAAGTTTGGGTGCGTGGTGAATGGCGCAGGAAGTAAGCAGCAGTCTGAGGAGCAGAAGAGGGAGGAGGCGGTACGGGGCCAGCAGGCCAGAGTTTACCACCTCGTTTTGTGTATCCCCTGCACTAGATACTTGTATAGTATATACTTGAGCGAGGGTATGTCCTGGCTTCGTGTGTCGGGGTCGGTGTGTGTGCGGGGTATTCACGAACCAAACCAAAACACCCACGCTCTTTTACTTCGGCGAAAATTCAAGTGAAATGCAGCGTCACAAATACATATAGAGGCAGGAGAGACACACACACCCCTTGGCAGCTGGAAATTTGCAAGGCGGAAATCCGCCGTGAAAACTTGCAAATGAAGTCCATCAGCAAACACTGGTTATTTTAAACCAAGAAAAGGCAAGCCTTTAATAGGTGTATGAAGGGTTACTTGATATATCTGAAATTTCATAAGTTATTGCATAGTATTCAGTTACTTTGGAGAATTCCAATAACTCTTTTCTGAAAATGCTGTAAAGAGTAACTATAGTTTTATGAACACTCTTTACCTTCAACATTACGCTTTCAGTTTTAATATGAAATCAAACATTTTTTTCCAATCTCCACAATTAGCATAAAAACCTTTCACTAACGCAATGCTCTAAAAACTTTCAAAGTGACGTCCTAGGAGGACTATTTATAGTCTCCGCTTTTTTATAGCATACTTTTCGACACCTGCCCGCCCAGGTGATTTCCAATCTTTATTAGTGCGTATTAGGGCCAGCCCCTGCACTACAGCAGCGCTATAGCTTGCTTGATTCGAGCTCAACAATGGAAACCACAAATAAAAGCAACAGTAACAACTACCGAAGGCGATAAAGTTTCGAAAGCACGTCACAGGCTTCGGCCTGCGTCCATATGGTGGCCTCCCTCACACCAAGGCGCCCTCGTTGGGCGCGTGTGTAATTGGTCTATTTTTAACCTCTCCGGCAATAAAAACTGACTTTTGTTTGTCTATTTCGGATCGAATCCTTTCTGAAACTCGCAGAGGGGGCAGGGAGATGGGTCGGACCTTCGTGCTGCGCTATTTTCGACCTTTCGGTTCTTGCCTTCTATTTTCTTTTCTTTTTCGGAGCCTTGCGCTGACACGCACGCCACCGGCGGCGACCGCAGGCACATTAACATTAACATAATCACCTTGCCCGCCGCGCCCACTAATCAATTCTCGTTCCTCTCGCAGGACTTCGCCGAAGGCCTATCCAGGCACCGGCGATGGACCCGCAGAGCGAGCAGGAGTACGCCTTCCTGGCCCAGATGATGGAGCAGTATGCTCGGCGGCGGCTGCAGCAGCAGTTCGACCAGCAGCTGCACGAGATCAACCTGAAGATGGACCGCCAGCGGCAGCTGCTCGAGAAAGAACGCTACCGCCAACGGCAACAGGAGCTGGAGATGCGGCGCGAGGAGGAGGAGGACTACGAGGCAAATGGGGGCAATAATCTGGAGCAACAGTACGATCAGTACGACAACGCGGAGGCGGAGGCCAGCTACGGCAGTCCGCTGGAGGCTGTCCCAGATGCCCAGCAGCCCCCACCGCTGTATCTGCCCCGTCTGCCTAACCTGCCGCCGCTGCCCAGTTTGCCAAAGTCATCCCCCGGCCGAAATAGCATACTCCGCGATCGTATCCCATTCGCCGTGGGCCCCAACGATGCCCGGTTCTTCGACAACCCGAACGACCCTTCGGGCGAGCTTGATTCCCGCGCCCTGGAAGACTACGAGGAGTATGCTCCGATAGAGCCCACTCCCGAGGTGGCCACCGCCTCCAGCAAGACCAAGATTGACACGCCAGTACCGGCTCCCGTGCCCGTGGAGCCGCCTAAGCTGCTGGATGTGGCCAGCGCCAACTTCCATCGCATAAATCCCCAGTCCGTAGCTGCTGCGGCTGTGGCTGGAGTGAATCTTCCCCAGGGCAAGGACCAATCGCCGCAAGAGCTCAACGCTCTGATAAACAAGCTGCAGAAGCAGAGCAAGTCCCCGCACCTAACTCTGGTCAACGATGGCGTGGCCAGCCAGGAGCAGATCGTGCTGCGCCAGCACCTGGGCATGAACAGCGAGATGGGAGTGTACATCGTGGCCCTGATAGCGGGCGTGAGTGCGGCGGTGACCGTAGGACTGCTGGCCCTGGGCGTAACTTGGTAAGTAGCCCCCACATCATTGGCCGTCCCTCCAGAAGGTAATTTTCATTTCTCTAACAGGTTCCACAATCGCCACAAAGCGGCGGCGGACGTGGAGTATCCCGCCTACGGGGTAACGGGCCCAAACAAGGATGTTTCGCCATCCGGCGACCGGAAGCTGGCCCAGAGCGCGCAGATGTACCACTATCAGCACCAGAAGCAGCAGATCATCGCCATGGAGAACTGTCAGGCCACCGATGGCAGTTGCAGCCTCTCAGATGTCGAGAGCGACGATGACAATGAGGAGGGCGACTATACGGTGTACGAGTGCCCCGGCCTGGCGCCCACCGGCGAAATGGAGGTAAAGAATCCGCTCTTCCTGGACGAGACGCCGGCCACGCCGGCCAACAATCTGTCGACCGGTGGAGCAGCAGCTGGGGCAGGCGCTAACAACAATAACATCACGCAAGCCACTCCACAACAGCCGGCCACACAGAAGAAGGGGACAGTCAAGCCGAACATGAATCTGTTGAATGCCGCCGCCACAGCTGCAGCAGCGGCCGCTGCCTCTGCATCGGCAGGTGCAGCTGGAGCGGCTGTAGGTGAGGAGCCGAAGCAGAAGCGCAAGAGCAAGAAGTAAGGAGGAGTAAGGCGGAGCTTGTTTAACCCAGGAGCTGCTGCGATGGGTAAAGTTTGACTGATCCATTGTCAGCCAATAACACACACAGAGGGATTCGGAGCCAGGATCCGAGTAGGTGTAGATGCATTCCTAACAGACAGTCCGGGGAATCTAATTCCAGGAGCAGCCACAAGCCACACACACACGCAGTCCAATCTCTGTAATGTGTAATCTCTTCCCGTTAACGCATAAGTCCTGTAACGTAATCGCATTGCTATGCAGTAAGACTAGGCCCCCCAGCACGCCCCCAAGGACCCCCCAGGAACTTTCCATCCGCTGTCAGTTGCACAATTGGCTGCTGATGTGACAGGATGTGCGGCAGACAGGTGGAATTACGTCGAATTATTTGTATATCAAACTTTTTTGGAGCGCAGGAAGAGCGCGGGTAGAAGCTAACTAACATATTATATTATTATAAATATATGTATACACACACACATATAGATATATATTCATGTAATTATTGTATCATACATATATATATATATATATACACACGAGGGCAGACATCTTTTTACTTACCCCGTCTGTCCCTGGTCTGGTGTGTGCTGTAACTACCTTTTTCTCATTTTTACTACGCTTTGTGATCGATCCTAAATTATCTGTGTCAATTTAGAAATACAATTCTGGTAAATACAACCTGTATGCATGCAAGAAAACATATTATATGGGAG
>JAEIIO010069650.1:0-12381 GCA_018874655.1 Drosophila diplacantha | reverse complement strand
ATAGTGATTAAAAACTAGCATAGAATTGTTGCAGCTTAAACCTAATATCTAATTAAGTACAGATGCCAAGAAGGAAGCCAGTTACTAGACGTAATATCGCTAGGCTAAACTAAGCTCGTTCATCTAACCAGTCCAAAGATCGGACATTTCAAGCTTAAGTTCTGTTGTTTGCCTTTTGAGTTTATTGTTTATTGTTTATGTTATTGATCAGTGAAATCTGAAGTAAAATATTTATGCATATCTGTATATTTTGATTTCTCCAATCCTTTCCCCTCCGCCACCGACTTTTAATTATTCAAATGTCCAAATACCCCACACCCGACCGATCACTAAACACACCAACCACCCTTTGACCAAACCAAGGACCGCGAACGCGGGGACATACCCTCAGCCTTGCCGCGAACGGCGGACGAGCAGTTCAGTGATCGCATCAAGAACATGGAGCAGCGAATGACGGGCCGCGGCGGCCTTGGTGGCGACAAGAAGCCCAAGGACCTCATGCGGGCCATCGGCAAGATTGACTCCAGTGACTGGAATGTGCGCGAGATCGAGAAGAAGATCGAGCTGTCCAAGAAGACCGAAATTCATGGGCCCAAAGGTCGCGAGAAGGTGCCCAAGTGGAGCAAGGAGCAGTTTCAGGCGCGCCAGCACAAGATGTCCAAGCCTCAGCGTCAGGACTCGCGCGAGGCGGAGAAGTTCAAGGACATTGACCAGACAATCCGCAACCTGGACAAGCAGCTAAAGGAGGGCCACAATCTCGACGTGGGCGAGCGGGGCCGCAACAAGGTGGCCTCCATTGCCGGCCAGTTTGGCAAGAAGGACGAGGCGCACTCGGACGAGAAGAACGCGGGCAGCAGCAATGCCACCACTACCAACACCACCACCAACAACAACACAGTCATCCCCAAATCAGTGAGTAGTTTTGTGTTCCCTGGTTTGTTCTGTTCTGTTTTTGGTTTCCCCCGGTTTATCCCCATTCGCTTCTGCTTTGCCTTTTTATTTTATTTTGTATTACCTTCGTGGTTGCTTCCTGTGGTTGCTGTGTCCTTGCTGCAGTTGCTCAGTGGCCCAGCCGCTGTTGATGTTGTTAGTGTGCTTTGAGCATAGGTCTTAGGCAACTCCCATACATCAAACACCACCACATGTCACTACACACATCACTCTCGCATTCGAACATGACACCCATGACCCATCGCATTGCAAAGCCAACGTTAACGTTATTTGTAAAGGATCTCTAGCATATGGAGAACTCCAACTAACACGTCCAATCCAATATACAGAGTTCCAAGGTGGCGCTGGCCTTCAAGAAGCAGGCTGCCTCCGAGAAGTGCCGCTTCTGCAAGCAAACCGTCTACCTGATGGAGAAAACCACCGTGGAGGGCCTGGTCCTGCATCGTAATTGCCTTAAGTGCCACCACTGCCACACAAATTTGCGCCTGGGCGGCTACGCCTTCGATCGGGACGATCCGCAGGGCCGTTTCTACTGCACCCAGCACTTCCGGCTGCCGCCCAAGCCGCTGCCACAGCGCACCAACAAGGCCAGGGTGAGCATTGATTCTGTGATGATGCCTCGATCTGGTATAACTCTTTCGCATCCTTGCAGAAATCCGCTGCCGCTCAGGCCGCATCGTCCGCCGCAGCCCCAACTGCACCAGGAACTCCAGTCGCTGCCGCTGCCGGTACCACGCCCACTGAGCCCATGGACACCACACCGGCCAGGGATCAGGTGGACCTTCTGGAGACTTCGCGGGCCAATGCCTCGGCGGACGCGATGTCCGACGACGAGGCCAATGTCATCGATGAGCACGAGTGGTCGGATCGAAACTTCCTGCCAGAGTCGATCAACGACTCGCAATCAGAGCTGTCCAGCTCCGACGAGTCGGACACGGAGTCAGACTCTGAGTTCGAGGAGGCCGATGATTCGCCCTTTGGCGCCCAGACCCTGCAACTGGCCTCGGAGTGGATTGGCAAGCAGTACTGCGGAGACAGCGATGTCTCCGACGACTTCTACGACTCTAGCGAAGGTATTGCGGGTGAGTGGGAGCACAGCAAGGGGTAGCTCTCTAAGGACTTTCGTTAAGTTAATGATTCTATATCCTTTGTAGACGACGGCAAGGATGATACGGAGGGCGAGGAGTTTAAGAAGGCCCGAGAACTGCGGCGCGAGGAGGTTCGCCTGCAGCCGTTACCAGCCAATCTGCCCACGGACACGGAGACCGAGGTGGGTTACATTCATTCTTATCTATCCTGTGGTGACGGGGAGACTAACCACCTTCTCATTATTCTCATTTATTCTCCTTGATGACTCTCTCTTACCGAAATATTCTCATGTATAATCCTCCTCCCCTTAACGGTGTTGGTTTCACCATTGTCCCCCTCCAATAAGTAGAAGCTTAAGTTAAACATCGTAGAAAATAAGGAGAACGTGGCCGCCGATAGAAGGTCCCTCGAGTCGGCCAACTCCTTCGAGTCCGCGCGCAGTCAGCCGGCCACGCCGTTGAACACGCCCACTCGCGTCGAGATGGAGCAGCTGGAGCGGAATGCTCCGCGCAAGTTCAGCAGCGAGATCGAGGCCATCAGTGAGAAGCTGTACCACATGAACAACATGATGAAGATGAACAAGGACCTGGAGGTGCTGGCCAAGGAGAATCTGGTCAAGAGCGATATCCTGCGCAAGCTCACGCTCAAGGAGAAGTGGCTGGCCGAGAATGCCGCCATTGCAGCCGCCCAGAAGGTGGCGGTCCCAGTTCCTAAAGCTTTGGCAGCTGTTGGTCCTCCGACTCCAACACAACCGAAGTCCAAGTTCGATGAAAAGTACGAAAAGGTGGTTAGTCCACCAGCGGCCGTAGTCGAGCCCAAACCAAAGCCTGTCATAGATTTCGATCTGGATGAGCTGAAGCCGCGCAAGCCCAACTTTGAGGAGCGGCCGAAGGAGCAGCTTCCCAGGCCAGCGGGCTTGAAGAAGCCGCCTCCAGCGAATGCCAGGGCAGGGGGCAGCACCAACGTAAGTCGGTCGAGCAGCATGAAGAGCAACGCCAGCAGCGGTAGTCCCAAGGTGAAGAAGGCAGCTCCCATTGGCAGTGACAAGAAGATGCAGATTGAAGGGGTCCTCAGCACGATCAAGAAGATTCAGCGACAACACAGCAGCGACCTAGATGAGGATATGGATGTGGATGCGGATGTGGATATGGACAATATGCAACCAAATAAACAGCTCAGCAGCAAGCTGAAGGAAATCCAAGCCAGCAACTTTGCAGGCACGATGGATCACATCAAGTCGCAGCTGACCATGCCCACTGTGAGTGCCCAGGCAGCGCCCAGCGTGGATCTGTCCAAGTACTTTCCCAATCAGAAGGTCGAGAAGAGTTCCACCGGCAACACGAACAAGAACCAAAAGACCCTCAAGGATGTGGACCTGGCCAAGTACTTTCCCAGCAGCCCAGCTCCCCAACGAAGGACTGTGGAGACGGTGGCCGAGCGACTGAAGAAGTCGCAGACTGAAGCCTCTCTGGCGAAATCAAAGGGTGAGGAAGACAAGGCGAAGACGCCATCAACTGATTCCAAAAAACCGGAGGATGGGAAAGCTACAACTGCCACAAAGGAGGAAAAAGCAGGTGGTAGTGGCACCAAACCAGTGCCACCCAAACGGCAGGCCTCTCTGGATACCTTTAGTCTGCGGGAGCACCAGATGGATGGAGCGCTAGACTTGACGAAAAAGAAGACTCCCGCCAAGTCGACAACGGTGATTAAGAAACCAGCCACAACCCTGACGAAGTCAACAGCCACGTCCAAGGGAAAAACCATCAAGATTGTGAAGAAGATCGTGCCCAAGGGAACGAAGGCCAAGAAAGCAGCAGCTGCTGCTGCCCAGGAAGCCCAGGAAGCAGCAGCAGCAACTGCTGCTGTGGATCCGCCAGCGAAGGAGCCGCCAAAAGATGAAGCCGAACGGATTTTGGATGAAATCCTGGGAGACGGGGAAACCCGGTCGCCCAGTTCGGAGTATCAGCGCTTGTTCGGCGATGAAAAGTCACCCAGCGATCTGTCCGACAACATTGATCGCATTCTCGAGGAGACGGGCTTGGATCTCGAGCTGGGACTGCCCAAGCGCAGTAGCAAGAAACTGGTGAAGACCAAGTCCCTGGGCGAAGGCGAGTTCGATTTGCAGCCCTCGAAGCAACGGCTGTCCGGAGTTCAGAACATCCTCAAGCGATTCGAGTCGATGAGCTCGGTGCACTCGCAGAATTCGCAGAACAGCGATGAGCAGGCGGCGTTTAAGTTGCGCCGCATGGAGTCAACCACTAGCAATCTAAGCAGCCTCACCCGCTCCAGGGAGTCGCTGGTCTCTGCCAGCGATTCGATGAGTGACTTGGAGAAGACCATGGACTACCTGCGGAACGAGTGGCGCAACGAGGCCACAAACTTCCTGCAGAAAAAGCGAGACAAGTTCTACGCCCAGAAGGAGGAGCAGCAGAAGGAGGTGCAGCAGGCCAAGGCTAAGCCGGATCCGCTGAGGGATCTGCCTGTGCAGTATCGCGACTCCAAGCTGGCCAAGTTCTTCGGCCTTGGGACCCGTAAGTCTCCCGAAAAACGAAAGTCTCCCATCAAGAAGAAGAAGTCACCCTCCAAAACTCAAAAGGTGCCCAAGTCAAATAACTCCCTGGAGGAGCTGGCGAAGATCAGCAACGCTCGACAGGCGAAGCAGGCGCAGAAGAAGGCTCCCAAAGTCGTGGAGCCTAAGCCCCTGAAGCCAGCCACACCAGTTCCCGATGACTTTGAGATCCTTGACCTTTTGGAGAAGGGCACAGAGGCCAAACTGGAGCTGGAACGCTCCAAGACCAAGAGTCCGGCTGTCGAGCCCGTAAAAGAGCCGCCCAAAGATGCTATAGTGGAGGTTTCTCTGCCTATTGAAGATATTAGGAACCTACCAAAGACTGGCTGTGACAAGTCGCTGAACAGCTCTCGCCGTGGCTCCCAGTCCAGCTTGGTTATGTCGCGTCGTCCGTCAGAGATTTCTTTGAACGAGAAACTCAACCAGGATGCAATGATTGCATTGAGCAATCTGGAAAAGGAACGAGAAGCCGAGCAAGTAGACGAACTGTTCCAAAACATGGTGGAGGAAATGGAGGAGGCACAGGCGCAAGAGCCGCAGCCCAGGGTCAGCGTTGAACCCGTAGAAGATGACATCGATGCGGATTCCCTCTGCACCACCATCAGCAAGAGTCCCAGTGTCCAGCCCGTGACGGTGGTCAAACGAGGCAGCTCCGAGGATCAGAGCATTGAGAAGCTCTTCGGTCACTTCTCCGACGAGATGTTGGTGAATGTCGAATTCGATTCCAACGATGAGTTACTAGGCATTACGCCACGGGCCACTCTAGTGTCCAGAGACTCTGCGGATCGGGATTATCTGGATAAGCTGGAGTCCCTGGAACGCGATGAGGACGCCTTTAAGCCCGTCGTCGGAGACAAGTTTCAGCAGGACTATGGCCAGGATGAGGTGGACAGCCTGCACTTTCCATCGCGCCCGCAGCGAAGACCCAAAAGCAGCTCCTCATCCAGTGAACCTTCGCTGCCGGTCGTTCCACAAAGGCTGAAAAAGAAGCTGGCCAAACTCGATCCCGAAGATATGGCTCCCTCTGTGCAGGATCTCCTCCAACAGGTTTACCCAAAGAAGTCAGAATCCCCAGCTGTGGAAGTGATTCCTGTTGAAGGAGCACGCACTCTACGGTTCCCGAGTATATCGGTGCAGGAATATCTCGATGAAGTGGATCACCCAAAGGACGTCGATGTCCTGGAGAATGGTTCGCCGCCAAAAGAGGTCGTAGAACCGACTGTGAGCCAACAGGAAGAGAAGGCAGAGATTCCTCAAAATCCCACCAAGCAGCCAGTTAGCCAGAGTAATTCCCTCAAGAGCGAAAACTCCTCCGGAAGCAGTCTGGTGGAGGTGCCACAGATAATCACCCCGCCCAAGGTGCACAGCAAGGAGAACTCCGCTGACTGGGATATGGAGAAGCTGCCAGCCTCGCCCATGCCCCGTCGAAGGCTGCCCCAAGGCCAGCCGCCTTCCCAGACCCAAAGTCTGGCCAGCAAGGAGAGTTCCCTGGAGTGGGACATGGAGAAGCTGCCCAGCAGCCCCATGCCACCAAGGCGGAATAACCGCATGCGACCTGTCTCACCCAGTAACAGTTCTGTGCAGCTCCTCAACAATCTCTCCTCGGACGCTGACGAAGAGGCAGCCCAGCGCCGTCTCATCGAGGACTTCGAGCGGGAGCGACGCCAGGCGCTGATCAAGCGCGACGAGAATTTCGAGGCCACGGCAGCGGAGCAACGCCGACGGGACTCCCTGCAGAGCAGCAGCAACTCGAGCAGCAAGCGCAGCCTCCCGCCACCCACGCCGCCCTCGAAGATGAGCTCCCGTCGCGGCACCACCCAAGACACGAATCGCACACAGGAGACGAGCACGCGGCACGAGGGCACGCCGCCCATGTTCAAGAAGCTGGACGTCGACGGCACAGCCACTCCCCTGGACTCCACCACCTGCTCCACGCGGCGCAGCTCGTTTGCATTTATAGAGTTACAGGACAACAAGCCGGTCATTGTGCCCATGCCCAAGAAGCTCAAGTTGCCGAAGCCGGACCAGCCCAGGTTTGTTCCCGAGCCGGTGGCCGTTGATGAGCCCGTTCCCGAGGTGTTCCAGGGTCGCTCTTGGCCCAAGGCACAGATAGAGTGTGTGGAGGTGGATCTCGAAGAGCTGGATGAGGAGGAACAGGCGGAGAGGCTAAAGCAACAGCTGCCGGAGTATGCTCGCTCCAACGGCCCTCCTTCGGCTGCCTTCAAGAACCGCAAGTGGCCAGACGGCAAGACGGTGTTCGACCAGCGAGCCGAGTCCCTGGAAGAGGAGGATGTTCTTAGCGGCCTCCTAGGCACCAAGAGACGAGGTTCCCAAAGGTTCAGGGACAAGCCACGCTCCCAGTCGCCGCAGCCCTTCAAGCCGCTGGCCAACAGCTCCCGGCAAAGCTCCAAGTCGTTTAGTGACCTCAAAAAGGGACCCTCCCTGCAGTCCCTGTCGGCGCAGTCCAGCCAGGACACGGATACACTCTCCACCACCACCACAGTGGCAACAGCTCGTCCCCTGAGCTACAGCGGCTACGAGGACCCGATGGACGCCAACACACAAGCCCTGTTGGATCGCAGCAAGCGACTGCACAACCGGAAGAGGGACTTTGTCAACGAGCGGGTGGTGGAGCGGAATCCGTATATGAGGGAGGTGCTACGTAGCACAGATCGCCGGGACTACGAAGATGTGGACGAGGACCTGACGAGCTACCGGCCGCGACACTACACCAGCTCCACACTCAACCGCTTCCCCAGCACCTCGGCAAGGACAAAGAGCAGCAGCGCCTACGACTACCTCAGTCCCAGCAGCACCGATTACCTGGCCCGGAGGCCCTTCACCAGCAGCAGCAGCCATATCCCGAGCAGCAGCCCCGCCAGCAGCTATTATCCATCGACTGCGCGCAGCTCCCACCTGAGCGATCTGTTCCGGCGACGCAGTCCCGCCGGCGGATCCGGTTACGGCAGCAAAGAGTCGTGCGTTATCTCCTAGTCGTTAGCCCTGAACCACTGACCAAAGCAGTCTTCTCTTTTTATTTATATTTACCCCCGTTGTGGCCACAGACGACGCCTCAACTACTTTCTCTACTGAGAGCCAACCCAGCGTCAGCGAAACCAACCCCAAAAACAGACCCAGACCATGACCCTACCCAGATTTTGACCCTTACAAGACACCATAGGTCCACCCACAAAACCAACCAACCAAGCTAGTTCGCCCGCCCGCCTGTCTGCTCTCGATGTGCCACCGCCTAGTCAAGTCCAAGTCCTCCAACAAGCCAACGATCGGGCTAGCCTCTGATCGCGTTAGCCAATTGATTGAAAAGTAATGCACCTGGGTACGATCTACGAAGGTAAATTCAAGCAAAGCCACCCACGAAATGTTGCGCTAACCCCGAACTCAAGCAGCCCAAAGACAAATCAAATAAAATCAAAATAAAATATAAAACAAAAGCCGACAGTTTGTAGTCTCTAAAAACCTCTAAAGTGTTGTGTCGTTCTGTTGCCGTGTCCACCATTAAGAAATGGTCTAACCCCCGCCATCTCGCTAATCCCGGCCAGCGTTCGTTCGTTCTTCGTTCTGTCCTCCAGCATTCCTTTCGTTTCCCTTCTGGATCGTACCTAAAAGGCATGAAGCGCTGCGATTCGCTTCCGCGCTCTCTCTCTCTTGTTGCTGATGCTAACCTAACCCACTTACTCCGACTAATGAGCATGCTGCGAGCCAAGCCGAAGGCGCCTGCTGTACATTAATAAAGCGCCTCCAGCGAGGGTGGGATCTGGTGGCATCTGACCGATGTCCACTGCTTCCCCGCTGCTCTCTTCGCTTGTGTTTTACGTTCGTTACTTGCCGCCCACTCGCTCTGATTTAACGCCCACTAATCGAATTATGTCTCTCCGTGCCTCCTCCTCTTGCAGGTCCAGACCGAGTCCGAGACCAGCTCGCCCGACGAGGTCGAGCTCAACTCTGCCACTGAGATATCCACCGATTCTGAGTTCGACAACGATGAGATCATACGCCAGGCGCCCAAAATCTTCATCGATGACACCCATTTAAGAAAGCCCACAAAAGTACAGGTGAGACTCGGTTATTCCCCTCTATATGGTTTTCCCTAAGGGATGTCCTCTCCCACAGATCAAGTCCACCACGATCGGACCGAATGCTGCTGCCGCCGCCGCCGCTGGACTCCACCAGAAGCAGCTGGCGGCACGGGAGAAGGGTGGCAGCTACTTGCCAAAGTACCAGCCCCAGCCTCCGCTGCCGCAGTTCAAGCCACTGGTACAGGTGGACCCAACGCTGCTGATCAGCAGCCAGCGCGCTCCGCTGCAGAATCCGCGTCCCGGCGACTACCTGCTGAACAAGACGGCCAGCACCGAGGGCATTGCTTCGAAGAAGAGCCTGGAGCTGAAAAAGCGCTACCTGCTGGGGGAGCCGGCCAATGGCAACAAGATCCAGAAGTCGGGCTCCACGTCGGTGCTGGACTCGCGCATCCGCAGCTTCCAGTCGAACATCTCGGAGTGCCAGAAGCTGCTGAATCCCAGCAGTGACATCAGCGCCGGCATGCGAACGTTCCTCGACCGGACGAAGCTGGGCGAGGGCAGCAGTCAGTCCGGCGGACAGTCCAACGAGCTGATGCGATCCGCCACCAGCAATGTGATCAACGACTTGCGCGTCGAGCTGCGGATACAGAAGGCTCCCTCCAGCCACTCCACGGACAACGAGAAGGAGAACGTGTTTGTGAACTGCAAGAACGAGCTGAACAAGGGCATGGAGTACACGGACGCGGTGAACGCCACGCTGCTGGACCAGCTGGCCAAAAAGAGTTCGCCCACGACGCCGGCGACCAACAAGACGGTGATCGAAGTGATTGACCTGGTTACGCCCGAGAAGGCGGTGCCCATTATAGATCTCACCGCCAATGACACGCCCAAGAAGCAGTTGGAGGCGGACGACAGCAACAAAATCAGCGAACTGCAGAGGGAGGTTGTGGTGAGAGAGGAGCCCAAGCCCGATGTCTCGCGGGATGTAAAGGAGTGCATTCCGGACATACTCGGACATATCAAAGAGACCCCGCAGCAGGACGGCGGCGAGGAGCAGCAGAGTCTGCTGGGGCAGTCGGACGAGGAGAAGCGCGACTCGCCGGAGAAGGAAGTGGCAGAGCAGGAGCCCAGCTATGAACCTGACAGTGTGCAGATCCAGGTGCCCAATATACCCTGGGACAAGAGCAAGCCGGAGGTCATGTCCACAACGGGCAGCAGCGGCTCCATCTGCTCCAGCTCCGACTCGTCCAGCATCGAGGACATCCAGCACTATATACTGGAGTCAACGACCAGTCCGGACACCCAAACAACGGCGGGCAGCAAGCACAATGTGCCGCGCTTGGAGGTGCACGACACGAGTGGTGCCCTGATGCAGGTGGACAGCCTGATGATCGTGAACGGGAAGTACATTGGCGACCCCGAGGATGTCAAGTTCCTGGATATGCCTGCCGATGTCATCGTTCCGCCTGCTCCGACGCTAAAGACCAGTGAGCTGGAGCCAGAGGACGACCATGAAGCAGAGGAGGTGGAGCCAGTGACCGCTACGCCCGAGCCTGCCGAGTGCACGGTCATCGAGGCGGAGCGTCAGCCACCTCCTCTGCCGGATATGGGACCCCCGACACTGAAGTTCGACACCAAGAACGAGAACAAGATCGAGAGCCTGAAGAACCTGCCGCTGATCGTGGAGAGCAGCGAGAATCACAGTCAGGCGGTGAAGCCCATAACGCTTAACCTGAGCAACCTGGCCAGAACGCCGGATACCCCGACCACGCCCACGGCGCATGACAGCGACAAAACGCCCACCGGGGAGGTCTTTTCTCGGGGCTCCGATTCGGAAACGGAACCCACGGGCACCGGTCAAGTGCTGACGGAAACAGAACTATCCGACTGGACGGCGGATGACTGCATCTCGGAGAACTTTGTGGACATGGAGTTTGTGTTGAACTCGAACAAGGGCACAATGAAGCGTCGCAAGGAGCGGCGGCGCAGTGCAGCGAACAAGCTGCCCAGTGGCAATGAAGTCATCCACGAGTTGGCCCGGCAGGCACCAGTGGTGGAAATGGACGGCATTCTCAGTGCCATTGATATCGATGACATCGAGTTTATGGACACTGGATCGGAGGGTTCCTGTGCGGAGGCCTATTCCGCGACAAACACGGCTCTTCTCCAGAACAGAGGATACATGGAGTACATCGAGGCAGAGCCGAAAAAGCCCACTCCCAGAGCAGTGCCCCCCTCTAGCTATCACGGCAACCTGCCGCCGCTGCTGACCAAGCGGGACGAGAAGTTGGGCGTCGATTACATCGAGCAGGGAGCGTACATTATGCAGGATGATGCCAAGACGCCGGTGAACGAAGTGGCGCCCGCCATGATGCAATCTCTGACCGATTCCAGCACGCTGAACGAGCTGGATGACGACAGCATGGCAGGCCTGGGCTTGTCCCAGACACAGCCAACCACAACGGAGGAGAGCGAAGCGCTGACGGTGGTCACCAGTCCGCTGGATACCTCCTCGCCGCGGGTCCTCGACCAATTCGCCTCGATGCTGGCGGCTGGCAAGGGAGATTCCACGCCCAGTAGCTCGGAGCAGCAACCAAAGACCTCCACGGTGACCAGCAGCAGCAGCGGTCCCAACTCCTCTACCCCGGGCAACGCCTCCAAGGAAACCGTTCCGCAAGAAGAGGATCTGCAGATTCAGTTCGAGTATGTCCGAGCCCTGCAGCAGCGCATCTCGCAGATCAGCACGCAGCGGCGCAAGAGCTCCAAGGGGGAGCCACCGAACCTAACTGTGATAGAACCCGTCGAGGATCAGGCAAAGGCAGCGGAGGCTGCGGAGGCCATGCCCTCGATGCGGCCGCGCAGCAGCAGCAACTCCAGCAAGGTACCTGAGATACCCACGCTCAGCAGCAAGCTGGAGGAGATCACCAAAGAGCGCACCAAGCAGAAGGATCTCATCCACGACCTGGTCATGGACAAGCTGCAGTCAAAGAAGCAATTGAACGCCGAGAAGCGACTACACAGGAGTCGACAGCGCAGTCTGCTCACCAGTGGCTATGCCAGCGGTGCCAGTCTGAGTCCCACGCCCAAGCTGGCGGCTGCCTCCAGTCCGCAGGATTCAAACTGCTCCAGCCAGGCGCACTACCACGCATCCACTGCGGAGGAGCGACCACCGAAGCCCGTGGACGAGAGGCCGCTGCAAAAGTCCGCAACGTCTACATACGTGTCACCCTATCGCACGGTCCAGGGGGCCATTCGGAGTGCTGACCGCTACAAGCCGCGCCCCTTCAGCGAACACATCGAGGCTAGTGCCTTGGAGGGCTACAAGCTGGGCAAGACGGCCTCCTTTAATGGCGGCAAGCTTGGTGAGTTCGCCACGCCCATTGCTCCAGCGCGAGTCGTTCGTGGTGGAGGCGGAGCAGCAGCGGTACCGGATATTTCAAATATATCCGCCTCAACGGAGAACCTGAGGAGCGAGGCCAGGGCTAGGGCTCGACTCAAGTCCAACACAGAGCTGGGTCTCAGTCCCGAGGAGAAGATGCAGCTGTTGCGGTCGCGCCTTCACTACGATCAGCCCAGATCCCTGAAGCCAAAACAAATGGAGGAGCTACCTTCGGGGGATCTGGCGGCCCGTGCCCGCAAAATGAGTGCCTCAAAGAGTGTCAACGATCTGGCGTACATGGTGGGTCTGCAGAACCAGCAGCAGCAGCAGCAGCTGGAACAGGATGTCGTGCTCCA
>JAEIIO010069648.1:0-13251 GCA_018874655.1 Drosophila diplacantha | reverse complement strand
CTGCTCCTGTTGCTGCTCACGAGGCAGGCAACACTCACCAGGTTGGTTGTTGCTGGCTCTTTTTTACACTGGGCAGGCAAGAATTTCACGTTGACACTTTTAAGTGGACATCAAGCAGTTTGCGCATATTTCCCCCCACCAAAGGAGCAGCTGCAGCAGTCGAAACTGGCCAACATTTGGCTCGGGTTTTGGGTTTGGGGCTCTCGCTCGGTTTGGATTCTGGGGTTTTGTGCTTGGGCTGGCTTTTTTTTTCGGAAATTCACAGTTGAAACTGCAGCTGAGTTGGGAGAAACTTCTGGGGGGAGACGAGGGGTGCGAGTTATGCGATCCTTGGACTCTTAACGATTCGCCTTTGTTGTGTTGGAGCCTCTCTTCCTTCCAGTGCTCTCCGTTTAAGTCTTTTTTTTTTTGGCAGCTCTCCCTTGCGAGGTCAGAAATTCTGTTAATTTAGCGAGAAATGTACAAAAGTTGTCAGCGATCGGCGGCTCGCATTCGGAGGCCAGAGGTCGAACGCTTCGCGGGGCGGTGGCGGTGGTGCCGAACCTCTTTCTTTCAATAGAAAGCAAATATGCGAAACAGTTGCATCAAAGGCACAATTAGGCTCATCTGAGAGGTGATCCGGGGGGGCCGACGACAGACCCATCAAAGTGGATAAGCCGCCGAAGCTCGTAAATCTTCGACACATAAACAAAATCCATCCAATTCAAAGAATTTTTATTGCTTATTATTGCGAGTCTTCTCTTCCTCTGCGAATTGCAGTTCGCAGAACCAACAATAACACACAACAAATGCACGAAAGTATCGAATTTCATTTCCTGTGTGTATGTCCCTTATAGAAAGCTGGAAGGCACACAGCGAGAAGAGACGGAGTAGGTCCCAAGTTTAATTAGCAAGAGCAACTTTCACAGGACAAAAAGTCTTAATGCAACATAAACACCATTTATAGGCAAGCAAGCGCATTAATAGATTTAGAAATTTTAAGTTTTTAAACTTATTTTTCCCATAGTTTCCTTTTTGGCTTAAAAAATATATAGAAAATTTCTCTCGGTGAGCCAAACCCCGTTCACTTGTCATTACCGATCCAAAAACACAATGCCCAGAGCTCATCCTGCGCTGCTGACTCCGACTCTGCTCCTTGAAATCAGATCCTTGCCGCACAATCAGCGCACACAAATCGTAACGATTTCTCATTTTAATCAATTAAAAAGTCAACGGCCGATCCCGATACCGATTCCCAGCCCGATGCTAACTGTAAACCGCTGACACTTGCCGAAAATATGCCGAAAGTCGCAGACTCCGAGCGGAGTTCGAGCTGGAGTCGCTGCCTCGGAGTTGAGTTCGGCGGACCCTTGCAGTTTGTTTGATTAATGAGGTGAAATGTTGTGAAATATTGTCGGTGGCAGTGCGAGGGCTCTGGGGCCGGAGAGAAGGCAGGCAGCACCGGCGACAAATCAAATGGAAATCAATACCTACATGAAACTTAACGCCTCTCGGCCCCGCGCACTGTCCTCGATTTTTAAATAATAAATGAGAGCCCGAGGAGGAGGCGGGCGACGCCCCCAATCGCCGCGGCGTCCCTTATAAGGACAGACCACTGTTTGGAGTTGTCAAAAATACCAAGCCCCGAAGTAAAAAAAATTGCAAAACTCCCAAAAAAATATACAGTCCGGCAAGTGTGAACATGTAAGTGTCAGAGGGCCCCAAGTCTCAAGTCATTCGAGAGCCAAAAAGCAGCCGGATCGCCGCAGATCGAAGATCGTGCAGGTGTTCCCCACGATTATAATGGCTGTAATACAGCCTCAGCTCTTTGTTCGATTATTTTGTGTGAAAAGCGTGAAAAACGCAATTCGAGTGAAACTAAATCAATAAGCACGCGGCGTATACTTAATCAAGACATAGAAAATCATCAACATGGAGGAAAATGAAGCAGCAATAGTTAGTAAATGGAATGAGAAACAACGAAGCTGGATATACTCTTAAAAAGCTGCTAGTAACTCATTAATGCATGCATTAATATATATATTAAATATATACTCCTTTCCAGTGTGACCTACTTCCTATTTGTTGTACTTTTATTAAAACCTTTTAAGGAAGTTTAAAAAAAAAGTAAAGCTAGCTAAAGAGTATAAGTAAAATATATATTTGATTGGATCGATCGATCTTCGGTGCTGGCCCAGAGCTAATCTCTCAAACGTGGCGCGCTCAATCACCAGTCGAATGATCACCATGATTAGAGCTACTCGCAGATGGAGACGGAGAGTCAAGTTGGAGATGGAGGAGATCTCCCTGCCTGCCATGGGAAATTATTCAAACCGATTCAGCGCTAATCAGCTCGAGGCGGCTCCATGGACAATGGATAGCTGGTTGGTTGGTTAACAGGCGAAGGCCTAGCAACGCCCAGTGGCCAAAGGAGGGTTCCAAGCCAATGGGAATTTAAAAGCGACAATCGCTTAAATTAGAGGGGATCGACCGAGATATAGCCCACCGGGCATCCTCCATTGAGTGTTTCGCACCTTTACGCAATCATCTATGTATATTTCGTCGTCGTCTCCCCATTTATGTTTGAGAAATCGGTAAACCGTCGACCCAGTTAAAAATATGGAACAAACGTAACTACCGCAGGAGGAGCAGACTCGAGAGCCGGGGTTCACATCGGTTTGTGACCGCATTAAATTCTAATAATTCGCTATTATGACATGATAGTCACGTATTAGGCAAAACAGGCAAAAGCAACCGAGTAACCGAACAACCGCATAACCAATAACCCAACATCCATCGGGGGCCCCACGACCAAACTGCATTCAGAATTATGAGGCGACCGACTGACTGGGGACAACCGGTCGGGTTAGACTTGGGACGGGGACTTGAACGGGGCTCGGAAAATCTGGGGACGGGGTAGAATGCGAAATTAATGCGCCAAATGCCAAAATATTTGAGACACAGCCGAAAAAATTTGCATTCGCATGGTGTGTGGAGTGTTTGGAAACAGCATCCGCGAACCAGAAACGAATAATAAGCATGGTGTACGTATGTGAATAATATTTCTTCACTGACTTATGGACACTAGACACTAGACACTAGAAAACTAGATTAAAACTTATCAAGAGTCAAAGAAAAATAATAAAATATTTTATATTTTATTTTCTAGCAAATTCCTCAATTTGAAAACCAAGAAAAAGAGTTCCGTAGTAAGTTCATGTCTCAAGGAACTACAAAGGCTATAGGATACTCTATTAAAGAGCTACTGGGTACAACACACAACAAACAATTTACATAACAAAAGGCGAAAAGTCTGTCGCCCGAAGCCTAGTTACAAATTCAATTCAAGTTTCAGGTTCCGGCCGCTCCAGGCTCACTTTTGGTTTCGGTCTTTCGGGCGGTTGACACATTTTCCACATGCCCACACACCACACGGCAGCCGATCGTTCTAATAACTTGGCCTGGAAAAAATCAGCATCTGAATAGGAATCGGTGTGGCAAGAGAGAGAGACTCGAACGGGTCCGGCCTGCCTGCCTGATCGATTTGTGAGCGATGGCGGGCTGCTGCTTAATTTGGCTTATGTTTCATATTTGCCCTGAGGCAGAATCGTTTAGTGCTACGGCCATTGATTTATTTCGACCGTATTTGGTCAGGCCGAGGTCCACTCACGACGAGGGTGTTGCGTTGTTTCAGTTGCTGCTGCTGCTGCCGCTGCTGTCTCCTGTTGCATGTTGCCGGTTGCAGTTGCAACCCAAAAACTTGAACTTCGACTTTCGAAAAGCAACGCGAAGGCCCGCAAAGTCTGACTAATGAGAGAATTATGCAAAGAGATAGAACGGGTGCGATGGAGAGCCAGGGATCTCGGACCAGGATCGCTGGAGTTTTGCGTGCTCTCTGGTTTATTCATTAGCTTCGCCCTCGCCTGGCCAGGCCTTGCCTTGCCCTGCCTTGCCTCGAGTGGCAGCTAATTGCCAGAGTCGGATTTGGAGTTGGAGCCAGTATCTGCATCTAGAAGTGAAACCGCCAGCCGCCACATCAACATGAACACACATCTTATCGGGAGGCCAAGCACCAATTAAGACACACAAAAAACTTAACTCGACGGCTCGAAAATTGTCAGCAGCAAATCGAATCGAATCGAAATGGAAATCAAAGTCAGTAGTCAGTGGAATCGACAGGCTGCCGTTTTAATTTGATTTGATGTGGATGCTGGGGGCCCCAGAGAACCTCCTCCGGCCAGGCTTTACAGATATGCTATATGGTTTATAGTATATATATCGAGCGCATGTCGGTCGTTAGCTTTTCGATTTCGTTTGCGATTAGAGGCCAGGCTCGCATTCGCTATATTTTGGCTGCCTGTAATGAGCCAGCGACATGTTCAACTTGCTCAATTGCTAAATTGTTGCCTTGCTTTGCCTTTGCTTCGAGCTCTGCCTAGCTCTGCCAGCAGTGTTGTGTGCCCAATTGCCAATTGGCAACTGCCAACTGGCTGGCAAGTCGGGTCCAACTTGCGATTGCCACCTGCAGTGATATCTAAAAGTCGCCATTGTTTCGGCTACTGCTCCCAATTATGCCCCTCAGGTGCGTAGTCTGCCCCCTAAAAAAGGGGTTCTATCGGGCAAAATATTAAGAAATAAGATGCATAACGCACAGGCCCTTGAGATGTTTCCAATTGCTTAGTTCTATCAAAGCCTTAAGATGCATAACGCGCATACATATTTTTTGACTCATATAAAGAAAAAAACGATCCTGCCTTTGGTTATATGCTTGTAAAACAAAAATTAAGAGCTATTTATATAGTATTCCTCATCGTAATAAATCTCATTTACAATACTCATAGATTCTACAGAAAGGTGTATGAAATTTTCCTTAAATAACTACCACATCCTTACAATTTTACCAGCTATTATTCACCTCCCATATAGCTGAAGTAAAAACTCTTAAAATTCCACCTCTTCCCAAATGGTTACAAATGAGCCCCTCTTGGGGCGACGCTACTGTGTGGGAAAGATGCCTATCGGGGCGACGTCAACAAGTTGGACATAACTCAACTTGAATCGATACGGGGCAAGGAAAATGTGGCGTGAAGGTCGAAACCTCAGTGGGTTTTGAGAAGCAAAAGAAGGGGGAAAACGGCTAATTGAATGATCCAGCTAGGCGGAGGATTCATCTCCATGAAGACAAAGACGCAGATCAAGACGAAGCCTGTGGCCCACGCAGAAGACTCCTCTTTGCTATTCGGCCGACTTTGTCTTTGGTTCTGTGTGTTTGTGGATATTTTCACGTTCAAAGGTTATGACGTTGTCGTGTCAACATTTTATTATTTATTGTTGTAGCCTCTAGGCCAGGCGAAAAGGGATTGCCCCAAAACAAAAGCCAGCTAATGCGCCCACCCACTCCTCTACATGGTATACAGTCTAGAGTCTACAGTCTTCTGTTGCTTGTCGGTGGCTTTTGAGCTCTGCCAGTTGTTTTGAGTTGCAGTTTTGAGTTCCTGTCCTGTCCTGTCCTATCCTGTCCTGTCCTGTCCCGTCCTGTCAGTTATTAATGGAGCGCCATTGTCTGCTAACGGCGCTTTGATTTCGCCATAGAAATTAGCATTCAATACAATTTACGCTGCCATGCCAATCAACGCCCTACACACGCCCAAGCCAATCTGAGAAAAGCGGGAAAGGGCAGTGGGTGAGTAAGAGAAGAAACCCCCCGAAGCCGGGAGGCTAATCAGAGAGAACCTTTTCCAGGGGAAATTATGCACAATTATGCGCCAAGGAAATTATCGAAAAAGCCTGGGGAACAACTTCCGCTGACGGGACAGAAACTGAGACTTGAGACAGCGCATGCCTTGAAGGCTGTGCACTGAAAGAAATTATTAGAAATTATAGTTAGGTAAGCTGGTTATGGTTAGGAAATGCTTATTGTTTGTTAAAGAAGTATAAAAGTGCGCTTCGAAATTTTCACAAAGAAACTACTAAATCTTAAGAGTCTAATATATTCTTTTGCATACTTCTGAGAATATTTTCAATAGATTTCAAACAGCTCCCCAAGTCTTATAAATGTTTTTTTATTTTATTTTAATTAAATGAATAATTGTAATAAATAAAACCCACTATGCATGAATTATTCTCAGTGCACTTGCCCAGTTCTGGTTGTTGTCGTCGCTTGTCTCTAGTCAAGATGTAGGTGGCGCTGCCGACATCGACATCACTTACGGTACACAGATCCCGACATTAGATAGAGTCCCCAGTCTCCGCAGAATTCTCGCATTTCTTCCCGCCCCTTCGTGGGCTTCGGTGCCCCCCGTGCCCCACAGTTAATCGCAATCGTGCGCGTTTGTTGATTGTTAGACGCGGCTCAAGAGGGAGTGAAGACTGTAGACTGCGGCCTGGGGATCGGAGACAGGATGAAGATGGGGCCTGGGTCTGGGCCAAGCTGGGGCTCGTTGTCGACATCGTTGATTTCAATGTTTCATCTGCCGCGCAGCAACAATGAGCGGGAACAACGACGGCAACAACCAGAGCGTGCCTTTTAATTGCCGTGCCGCCAACAGACATTAACATTAACATTAGAGGAGTCTCCGCAGAGACGACAATGTCTCCGCATTTCTCGGCTGCTCCATTCTGTTTCTACATCTGTGTGGGCGGAGCGAATATGACGCAGCTGGAGTGGATGTGCTGAGCTGTGCAGCAATGGGAATGATTTAGACGGCATGGTTTGATGGGAGGCCCTAGACGACGACCATCCTAAAGTACAAAATTGTGTGAGTTATTTTTAAAATCTTTTACAGTGAATCAGGGATTCATTACTGCGGCATACTGTACCCCTTTCTAGGACTATCGAGTCCTTGAAAATGGTATTTTGTAAGCTTAAACCTTCTTTGAGCCAAGTCATAGCTTGAAAATCTTGCATTTGTTTGGTGTTACGTGGCAATTGCCTTAGAAGACTCCGCTTCCGGAGTGCAACGGAGGTTCTTTTCTGGCTTAAATAGAGGAGTATTGAGAAGGGGCACCCAAAGAGACAATCCTGACCAATTCACC
This sequence comes from Drosophila diplacantha, assembly GCA_018874655.1. Classification (NCBI taxonomy): domain Eukaryota; kingdom Metazoa; phylum Arthropoda; class Insecta; order Diptera; family Drosophilidae; genus Drosophila; species Drosophila diplacantha. The sequence continues at coordinate 6,237 of JAEIIO010069648.1, read as the reverse complement.
TACAATCGATCAAGTGAAACGAGGCGAAGGCGGGGAGAGAGCATGTGGGGCTGCCGTCGTTATGAGAACCCATGCCACGATGCAGATGCCGATGCTCATGCCGCTCCCTCATCTTCTTAGCTTTCAACTCTAAGCTCCCATCTCCGTTCCGTTCCAGAAGCAGTTGCAGTTGCAGTTGCAGCTGCGGCAGCAACAACAACATTAGAATTGCTAAGAGCCATTCAAAATCACCAGCAGACAACGAGCAAAAATGTTAAAACGATCACGTTTTCTTGCCGCTGCAAATCCTGGCTGGAAAACTCGCGCTGGGGAAAAGCAAGAGAAAATCTCAGCTGCCGTTGACATTCCAAGGCTTCCCCTTGATGATTCCCTCCCCCTTGAGGAGCTGCGCGCATGCTAATTTCTTTGGCCGGTTAGCCCAACGGTGCTGCAGCTCCTCCCCAGCCCCACTCCCACTCCCACCTCCTCAGAGACGAAGCCCTCGATGGCTAACTGTAAAAGGCAAACGCAAGGCAAGTGAGCGATGAAGCATGGAAGCCCAAACAGAAGCGGCCGCATACCTCGCTTGATGTGTGACTTTGATACCCTGTAGAGGTGTGTATTCAGAAAGTTTGGTACACTGACTTCTTGAGGTCTTACAGATTCATTTGGAATATTAGTTTGAAAATATACATTAAGGATGAGAATTGATAATGATAGTTAAGACATAGTTAAGCAGGCCCTGCTGCTTCTTGGATCTTCCTCGGTTTAAAGGCGACAGTTGGGCCTCGCTGCTTCCTGTGTGTAGATGGTTTTAATATTATTTTCTACTTGGATTCCCGACTGGCTTACCCTCAGTGGGTGTGAGCGACCGGGAGGCTCTCTCCGAAGATCGCGACGCTGGCCAGGGAATCGGGCTCAATTTAGATGGGATGCCGGCGAGGGTGGAATTCACGGTTTTTTTTGGAGCTGGTGTCATCCAGTTGGTAGCTTTGGCGTCTGGCGGTGCGACCAAGTCGCGACTGCTTGGACTCGGAAGGAACCCAAGGTACAGTCTTCAGTGATGGCGTTGACTGGACACTACGGAGCCTTGGGCCACGTCGAAGGATGTCTAAGGAACCGTCTTCTTTGATGACCTCCAGCAGAGGTTTGTGTTTCCGGCGGCGTCGCTGGAGTGTGGTTACAAAAGACTCTCCTTTGCTGTCGTCGCTTCGCAGACGCAGGCTGCGATCGATAGGACTATCTTGGTGGGGAACACCACTTGGCTGTGGGCCAGCGGATGATGCCTTGGGTGGTGGTGACACCTCGATAACCGTGATTTTCTCCCAGGCAGGGGCCTTCTCGGCTGCATCCTTTCCACCGCTCTGCATCGCCGAGCTGTCGTTTAAATGCAGTGAAATGGGTGGCTGGAAGCGGAAGCGCTTGCTCGATGGCTCCTCGTCGGATTCCTTCAGCTCGTTGTGCCGTTTGCCTACGGTCCGGTAGGGTATAGGTCGCACCGAGCGCAGGCGCTGTGGCATCTCCGAGGAGCCGTACTTTTGGGTGCGCAAAAAGGGAATGTTGTTGTGGAGGCGCATCGGCCCCTGGACTTGGTTCTCGGCCAACAGAGTACTGAAAACACAGCTCTTCATGTCAGTGGGCTTCAGCCTGGCCAACTGGCTGCTAAGTGGTCGACGATTTTCGAGGCTCGGGACATTTTCCAAGCCCATGTCCAGTTTGCCGTGAAGGCTTAGATAGGTGTCTGCTATGCCCCGTGTCACCGGCGACATCGTGGAGCGGTACGCCGACGTAAGTCTGTTCAAGGCATCGTCAGGCATTTTACGTTTGGCGGACACATATTCCATGAACTTGACGGCCTCAATATACTTGTTATTCTGGAGCAGCAGGATGAGCTGCACGGTCTCCGCTTGGCGAGAGCCGCACTCCTGCAGTAGTCGGTAAACCATCTGCTCCTCGTCCTCATTCAGACAGAGGTCGGCGAACACCTTGAAGCGGTTGTTCTCGATGCAGTGGCGGAAGAAATGCTCCACCAGAGGCTGACCCTCCCCGTCCAGGGTGATGCGAGCTTTGTGAAAGGCCTCGAACAAATGGTTGTTCGCCAGAAGTGCGTCCACCGCCAAGCGGGAGTTAGAGGGTAGTGGAATGGGCGGCTGGAAATTGAAAGGCTTATCCAGGGGCTGCCCCTTCTCGTCCAGGGTGATACGATCCTTCTGAGGGGTCTCCAGCGCCGAGCTGCTGGTCGAAGGGATTGAAATTGGCGACTGGGAGCTCAAGCGCTCCTCCACGGCTTGCACCTTCTCATCCACGGTGAAACGATCCTTTTGAGGTGTCTCCAACGCCGAGCTGCTGGTCGAAGGAATACGAATTGGGGACTGGGAGCTAAAGCGCTCTTCCAGGGGCTGTTCTTTTTCATTCTTGGCAAGGGTCTCCACCGCCGATTTGCTGTCCAAAGACAGCAACTGGAAGCTGAAAAGCTCCTCCATAAACTGATCCTTTCCATCCATCGCCGAGCTGCCGGCCAAAGGCATTGGAAAGGGCGACTGGTAGATAATGCGCTTCTGCAGAGTCTGTCCCTTGTCGTCCTGGGGGATTCTATCGTTGTGAGAGGCCTTCTTCGCCGAACCGACGTCCAAGGGAACTGGAATGGAAATGGGCGACTGGAAGCTGAAGCGCTCCTTCAGGGGCTGCGCCTTCGCATCCAGGATAATACGATCCCTGTGTGGGGCCTCCATCGCCGAGCTGCTGTCCAAGGATAGCGACAGGAAGCTGAAAAGCTCCTCCAGAAGCTGATCCTTTCCCTCCAGAATGATGCGAGCTTTGTAAGAGGTCTCTAACACCGAGCTGTCGTCCAAAGGAATTGGAATGGGCGGCTGGAAGCTAAAGCGCTCCTCTGGAAGCTGTGCCTTCTCGTCCATGGTGATACGGTCCTTGTGAAAGGTCTCCATCACCGAGGTGTTTTCCAAAGGAATTGGAATGGGCGGCTGGAAGCTGAAGCGCTCCTCTGGAGGCTGTGCCTTCTCGTCCAGGGTGATACGGTCCTTGTGAGAGGTCTCCATTACCGAGGTGTTTTCCAAAGGAATTGGAATGGGCGGCTGGAAGTTGAAGCGCTCCTTTGGGGGCTGCTCCTTCTCGTCCAGGGTGATTCGAGCTTTATGAGAGGTCTCCATCACCGAGCTGTCATCCAAAGGAATTGGAATGGGCGGCTGGAAGCTGAAGCGCTCCTTTAGGGGCTTCTCGTCCAGGATGATTCGAGCTTTGTGAAATGCCTCCATTGCTGAGCTGCCGTCAAAAGGCAGTGGAATTGGCTGCTGGAAGCTGAAGCGCTCCTTTAGGGGCTGCTCTTTCTCGTCTAGGGTGATTCGAGCTTTATGAGAGGTCTCTAACACCGAGCTGTCGTCCATAGGCATTGGAATGGGCGTCCGGAAGCTGAAGCGCTCCTCTGGAGGCTGTGCCTTCTCGTCCAGGGTGATACTGTCCTTGTGAGAGGTCTCCATCACCGAGGTGTTTTCCAAAGGAATTGGAATGGCCGGCTGGAAGCTGAAGCGCTCCTTTAGGGGCTGCCCCTTCTCGTCCAGGGTGAGTCGAGCTTTGTGAAAGACCTCCATTGCTGAGCTGCCGTCCAAAGGCAGTGGAATTGGCGGCTGGAAGGTGAAGCGCTTGAGTGAAGTGTCACCGACTACTGCCTCTCCAGCAGAGGATTGCTTTAGGATAGTGGGTATTTTGAACATTGTGTTAAACAAAAACTATATGAAAAAAATAAAAATAATCATTTTAAGCTGTGGGTAATTTTTTTTCTTCACCTTGTATTTTATACACATTTGGTTTTGTTATGGGTTTTTTTTTTCTTTCTTTTCCAAAACTGCAGACAATTGTCATTTGATTTGAAATGTTTATTTTTTTCATGCACTTTTCTCTTGCTGTTTTTTTTTTCGTTCCTTTTTTTGTTTTCTGCTACTATTGGCCCCTCGTTTTTCCCGAAACTGTCCCCAGACTTAAGAGGACGACGGACAGAGAGCGGATCTCGCAGGGTTCCAAAATGCAAATGAATGCCGATAATTCAAACGATAAGTTTGTCTTTTGTCTTGTTTGCAGCTACCGTTTGTTGTTTTTCCTTGGGTTTTTCTCAGGTTTTTCCATTTTTTTTTTTTTTGTATTTTGTTGTGTTTTTTCTGTTGCTGCTGTTGTTGTTTTTGCAGCTACCGCCTAAAGCCAGCAACAAGCAACCATTAAGAAACCCAGGAAAAGGATCGGAGGAGAGGGACGGTCGAAGCCAGGACCATGATCACGATTTTCAAGTTTCGACATTTGATTGAGTTTTTTGAACTAACGATTTTTTTTTTCAGTTTTGTTTTTCTCTTATTCAAAGGGGCTGCTGCGATTACGGTGTGTGTCAGTTAGTGAGTGTGTGTGTTGTGTTTTGTGTGGGCGTCTGTATCCCGTATCCGTATCTTGCATATTGCTCCTAAAGAGCGTTAATTTGACACACAAGTAACCCAGATTAACGATCGACGACGACGGGAAATAAATGTCTCTATGCCAGGGCGGGAATATTTAACTTATTATTAAATTTTTAGGAAACTAAAATATATAAATATTAAATTTTCGTGTTTTGATTCTAACATCAAGTTTAAGCAAAGCCCATTCAAACCCAGTAAATAAAGCTGCCCAGCCCTGCCTTAGAACCAGATTTGAACTCTCATTGAGCGAAAAAAAAGGAACCGCAACGAAACGTAACGAAAGGAAACGAAACACAAATGTTAACTCTGCATGTTGATAAAAATATGACAAGTTGGCTGTCATTAGTCACACAATTAACATATACAAATGCCGCCGAGGAGTGGAAGGCTGAGGAGAGGGACGGACCCCGGACTCCATCTTCCTGCGGTGGTCACGTCGAAGTGGGAAGCGCAGAACGAGAGGCGCAGGAGGCACGCTGGCTTCGGTAAATTGTCAATTACTCATGCGATGAGCGAAAGGAGCCTCGGAGCGAGGGAAGCTTGCAAAGGGAAGCAGCAGGGGGGAGAAGGCGCTGCAGCAGGTAAGGACCAGTCCAGCGGCCGAACCTGAATCCCGGAGCCTCTGCTGGACGACCGCATGTCGTCGACGACTGCCTTTTAAAGCATCATTAGCGGCGATAATTAGCGCCGTGCAGACGACAGCCCAGAAATTTCCTCCTCTGCGAGGACCCCAAAAAGCACACAGAAAAATGCTTCCAAAGAATATTGGAGCTGTGCAGCAGGCTTTTTCTTTTCCCATTATATATGACTACCAAAATTATATAAAAAATAGACCTACAAAATTTAATTTTACTATATTTTTGTTGACAATATTTAATTATTTAAAGAAATCTAAAGAAATCATTTCGAAAACCTCACATTCAGCCTGAGGCGGTTCTTGGCCAGCGTCGTCGGCATTGGTGGCCGAGGCACATCACCCACTTGCTCCTCCTCGCCCAGACCCAGCTCCCTTTTCGGTCCTGCGGCCTGCCCGGCCTTTTGGAAATCAGCAATTGCCACTTCCGACAAAGCCTGGGTCGAGGACAGGCTAACCCGCATAGCCGCCGAGGGATTCACAAAAATCATTTTGTCGGGCTTCTCTTCGCTCATGCCACTGTGGCCCTCACGGACAACCCGCGGCCGGAACATGTAGGTGGTGGCAGTCATCCTGGGGTCCACATACTGCACCTGCACCTCCACGGGAAAGTCGCTGCCCAGCACTTCGTTGATCTCGAACGGAGCACTGTCCGCCACGTGCAGGCGGAGTGGAAGGCGCGGCGACATCCGGAAGGTTACTTGGCGAACATAATGCGCCAGGTTGTCGTTCTTTGCGCCCGCCCGCAAATAGACGCACCATGTGGGCTCCATTATGTCCGGCAGATCCAGGTCGCTCACCTCCATCTGGCAGCCCAGGACAATGTCCCGGCTGATCACGCAGCGTCCGAAGACGGCGGTGTTCTCAGCTCCCCGATAGCAACTCACGCGCTGGCTGTTGTCCACCACGTTTTGGTGGCGCAAAAGGTGCGTATAGCTCATCCTAACGGATAGTTGGTATTACTTGTGCAAGAATTTTAAATTTTTAAGTTGAAGAAAATTTTTTTTTATTGATTTGGGAGAAGTATCCAGGTGACGGAAAAAGCTCGAAGCCTACTCTTGCGGAGAGAAAATTTGAAAGGCTCTCTTGTTCGCGACTGAGTAGAACATAGAAGCAGAGTGGGTATTAAAATATCTGTCCAAAAATGAGCTTTTGAATCAACACCTC
>JAEIIO010069588.1:0-10599 GCA_018874655.1 Drosophila diplacantha | reverse complement strand
AAAGCTTGCAACCTTTGAGTGTTAAACCAGATGAGTTGAATCCGGTGAAGAATGTTTAATCGGAAAACATCTGGCTGTTATTGTCGCTGGCAAATAATGAAGACAAGTTCAAAGCAAACATAAATAAAATTGTTAACATTCTCTCGCTAGCTCCGCCCCCTTTTTCCCCTTTTTCCCCTTTTCCCCTTTCTCCGTTGCCCCTTTCCTCTACTTTCCTTTCTACTTTCTACCATTATCTCGCACACGCCCCAACAATTGAATTTGCCGCGCGGAGTGCGAGAACACCGAATTTCTATACATAAGTATATTTCTAAAAAGTAAATAAATAAAATAAAAATACATCTAACAAGACCGGGGAAGACAAAAACTTTTTCCTTTTCGTTTGCTGGCAAATGAAATTCGCTCGTTTGATGTGAGCACGAGCTGTTGCGAAGCCCCCAAATATCCCCTCCGATCCATCCGTGTTCCTTTTCAGTTGGGTTCTGTTTTTGTATTCCCATTTTTCCCCGAGCTGCCTTGGCTTTGGATTTGGCTCTGGCTCTGGCTCTGACTGCTTTCACTTTGGGCGTCGCCTTGTGCAATTGTTTGAATACTTTTGCAGCGCATTAAATTAGTTTCGTTTGAGTTAACGTGCCGAGACGGGATCCAGACTCAGACTCAAACTTGGACCCGGGATGGCAGCAGAACAGACTCTGACTCACTCTGAGTCAGACAAACTTATAATCATGTCAGTCAAAGGCAGCTGTATGTACCCGTGCCGTGTTCCTCCTTTTTTTCCCGCGTTCCCTCGGCTGCCAAAAAGTTGATGGCAGCACCCCTTGCCAAATGCCGCAAGAAATTAACCAGCTAAATAAATAAAATAACAATAGCAAGAAGCAGCAGAGGTTGGCTCACAAGAAACCGTAATGTCAGTTAACGAATAAGTTATATTTAAATGTGAATTATGTGGAGGATAATCAATTAATTTCAGTAGAAGCTTCATAAACTTAATTTAAATTTATTGCTTTCGTAAAGTTTTCCCATTTTCCTATTTTAATATCTATTTTTGCCTGTCTCGCCCTCCTTTTAAGTATTGCCAAAACTATCTGGAGTGCGAGAAAAATTTAAAAAACAGCAATTGACTTTAATGTAAACGCTGCAGCACCAGCTAAGAGCCACTTGGGCAATAAAAGTGTCGAACAATGTCGAAAATACGTTCATAATTCCTGGCACAGCCCCTGCAACTCCCTGACCCCCTTCCCCCCGTTCAGTCAACCTCCAGCTAATGCCTTAATGCGCAGCAACAATAAATGTCCAATGCCCAATGAAGCCGAAAGTTGAAAAGCTGAAGCTGGAGCTGGAGCTGAAAGCTGAAGCTGAAAAGCTGTGAGCGCCGAACGGAGCCGGGAACGGCGGAGGCGAACGACGAACGGCAGCCAGACGGCGATGGGCTCCTTGGAAAAGTGCAACTATTTGGCTGCCACAGCATCCTGGCATTGTTGCAAGGATTTCCCCAGAAGCCATTGAGCTGGTAATTGAAAAGCGAACGGGCGAACGGACGAGCGGCAGCAATGGCAGCCAATGAAAGGCCGAATTAAAGCTGTTGACATACACGCCGGGGCCAAGGGAAGATCTTGTCTCGCAATCCCCGGCCAGATTATAAACTTGCCGGATTGCGGAGGTCTTAAGAGCAGCCAGAGTGCAAACTTTGAACCCGCCACAAAATGTTGTTTATATTTGTTTTTATTTGCTACTCTAATTGAAGTGCCATTTGCCGCGGGGGTGGCGAGCACACAACCCTTATGGCGAAATTATGCAATTTTCATAATGCTCGCTCCCCCTGATTGAGATCATTTGCCGAAGATATCGCCCCGGATCCGGGTCCAGAGCGGACCCTTTTTTACACTGCCACGCGGCGGCACTGTTGCGGTTTGAGGGCTGCTGAGCAATTTTCATAACTTCATTTGCATTTAATAGAAGCACGCCCCCTCCGCCTCTGCCCGGCTGAGCAAATAGGAATAAGAAAAATTAAACAGAAACGTTTGCTTCGTTTCGGAACATTTTCCCTTTTCTATTTTCGGTTACTTTTTGGGAATGGCAACAAGAGCAACGCATGTCACCATCAAATAAATCACTAAGCGCTGTGACAGTGTCAAATGCCAGGAGACGAGGGGCCATGAAGGGGAGGGACAGGACAGGGCTGAGGGCGGTATAGATCTGAAGGGTGCTGCACTGGAAAATAAGTCTAGACTTTGGGTTTGGTCAAGTTTATGAAGAGCTGAAATTAAACAAATCAAAGGACGGGCTCGGAGATACCTCCTTCTGCCTGTTTCATACATTTTCCTATGGGTGCGTGGTATAATTAATGAATTCTACAAAATAATAATACGATTTATCTTATTGCCTATTTCTTGTAAACTGTGATTTTTCCCAGTGCCTGGGAACTCGAACTGCTGCGGATGTTGTCTCAGTTGGTAGGCGCGCAAAGGGGACAATGACCGCTCATCCAGTCAACCGCCCAACCACCCAGCTTAACCCTCCGCCAGCCCACCCTGCCTGCACCTTAACCCCCTGTTGCCGTGCTGCGTCACTTCATTGTTGACATTTAACGTGTTCGTGTTTGGCGTGACAAGTGACATGCTGTGCCCGTGCCTGTGTTTCTGGGCCTGTGCCCGAGCCCGTTCCCGTTCCTGTTCCTGTCCCGGCGACCAACTGTTCAGGTTGGGTTCGCGTTCGGTGTTCGGGTCCCGAAAAAGGGTTGTTGGCTGGCACAAAAGGTAGCGTATAATTGCATAAATATGCAAATTAGTGAGTCAAAAGGGGGAGGGGAGCGGGGACGGGCGGCAGGAAGGCAGCGCGACTGATGGGCTGCCTTGACGCATTGTCGCCCCCAATGTCAACGAGTGTCGCCAGACAGAGAGACAGACAGACAGGCCCCTTCCTCTTGGCCACGCACTCTTAACAACGCCGCCGCCGCCACCCACCAGCCACCACCCGCTCGTTACGCCCAACCACCTGCAGTCCTGTTACCTCAGGATGTGCGAGGCGCTCGAGCGAAAGTCTGCAGCATACTTCGCAGCTGCATCCAAGTGCACTTGCCTGAATGCGGACAGCCGAGGTCGAAATAATAGTGAATTTGAAGGGTAGTCTTATTAAATAATTATAAAAGAAAATAATTGTAAAGGAAATCTCTGATTTATGATGAATAAATAGTAGGGTTTCTCTCTGAGCGACTTATCTTCAAGGAAAGTCCAGCTAAGACTGACTCTACGTCATTATTTTCATAGGTTATTCCCTAAATTACCACAAACTGTTTCCCATTTATTGCCATCATTAGGCATAATTGGAGAAAAACTCTGCACCAATATCCATAAACGCAGCCTCTAGCATTAGAGATATCTGTATATTATTCTACCCCCAGCAGCAGCATATCACAGTAAAAATAAAAGTAATTGGGATGAGGAATAAGGGACGAGGGTTGGCAGCAGCCGTTGGCATTCTCCATTGAACGGAAATGTGTCTAATTTCAATACAAAGTGACTTCACAAAAAGGAGACGGGGACCGTTGCAATGCTTCGTTTTCGTTTGTCTCTCTGCAACTGCAATTGCGAGTACTAACAAACGACACATATGAACAGAGACACACAGACCCACACTCAAGCAGTCTGCGAAAAAGGGATACGAAAACCCCTTAGTATTACCTTCATTTGGCAGCAGTTTTCATTTCCATTTCACTGCACAAAGTGCTCTCGGGCCGGCAGTTTCAAAGTTTTCCTTACCCTCAGGGAAAGAAATATTTTTTCATGGCAAAAATAAACAAAATGTTATTTATTGAAAATTGTTATAGACTTGGCCAGACAAGAATCTTAATTTTGTAGCCAAGTTGCGAGTTCCGGGGCAGCTTAAAGGCAAGGAATTTGGCATTTTTTCAGAGAAACCCCTTGAAACCACTTCAGTTGCCGACGTTGTTGCAGCGGTGGCGGGGCAACATTATGACAAAATGTGCATTTAAGTGCAACATTTATGTAAAATGTGCGTCTGGCAAGTTTCGCCTTTAAAATATGCACAAACATCGTGGGGGATGGAGGACTCTAGGGGCGACGCAGAAAGACGTCGAAAAAGCGCAGCTCAAGTTGGTGACGAGGAGGGCATTTTGTAAGCACCGAAAGGGAGAAATTGGGGGATTGGCTGCCATTTGCCTCGCAAAAGTTCAGAAATTAAGTTTGCTGACAAACGTTTGTTCGCAAATTCGAGGCAAGAGCGGAGGCGCTGCTGGTGGTGGTGGCAACTTTGCCAAGGCATTTCTAAACTTAAATAAGCGCAACTTGCTACCAGAGTGGGCACATGTGCAGCTCCCTCCCCTCGCTCGGGGTAACTTTTCTAATGCAATTAATTTCTGCACTCAACGAGAGGAGGAGAGGGGGCAAGGACCTTCCGCAGACTGGGGAAAAAGTTTTGGGCGGCGTTGCTCTCTGTGTTTTTCGCACCCAAGTTGGCACAACGCACAAATTAGTGTGGCAGCAGTGGCAGCAGCATGTGGCATATGGCCTGGCGTCCTTCGTCCTTCCGGAACGGGTTCCCCGCTTCCCGCCCAGCACAACCATAATGCATGTCATAATGGCTGCAACTTCGCCTCGGCCTTCGTTCGTTCGCTGCAAATTTGTCGCACGCACAAATTGTTCAGCCTGCCTGCCTGCTATTTGATGTAATTTAAATTTTTAATTAGACACACAAATTGTTTTCGGCGGTTTGGCAAATCTCTGACAGATTTTCAGCGCTTGTTGTGTGCAAAATGATAATGAAAATGTTTAAATATTTACCACAATTTGTAACGACAATCACACAGACTTACGACACACAGAGAGCGAGGGGTGACACACACACAAATATTAGGTTTCCGGTTTAAGTTGTTACTTGTTAGTGGAAAAACTCTAAGCTACATTAAAAATGATGGAAATCATAAATGAACGTGTGAGTTGAATGAGAGTAAATGAGTGACAAACTCTGAATGGATGAGATGTGCGAGAGATCGAGAGACAGGAAAACATCGAGGGAACATCGATTGCAAGGCTCCAAGGCAAGGCTCCGACACTTACCTGGAAAGAGAATGGAAAAAGAGGGAAAATTAATATATTGACGTATAAAAGGATTTATAAAATACTTCAGCCATTAAGCCCACTCTCGCAAAACAAATGCCTTTCAATAAATTCCAATTCCCCATCACACCTCCCATAAATCTGCCAGATTTAATTGCCTGCCTTATCTGTGGCAAACGATAAACAATAAATATCACTTTTATAATTAACTCTTATGTATTTCTTGTCAATATCCCCTGCCCCGCTGGACTTTCCATATTTGCTTAAAATTATGAAGCAAAATCGTTTGCATGCCACAAAATATTTGCGTGCTAAATGAAAAACAAGCAAATCCGAATCGCGGCTGCTGCTGCTCGAAAAATGTACAATTCCAATCCCAAAATCCAATACGTGCTAGACAAAAATATTTGCCTTGCGTTGCAGCGGGTTAAATTTCGCGTTTTTTTTCTCTACGATTTGTTCCGAGTTTTGGAACATTTTTATTCGGTGTGTGTGTCGGGTATTTGTTGTTTGGTTTGCGGTTTCTGCGGGCGGCATTTATATCATATTTTTTGTTCAGTTTTTTATTTTACTTTTTCGGTTAGGGTTTTCTTTTTTTTTGCGTTGGGCGTGTGTGTGATGTGGGCAGGAAATGCGCTGGCGGCGATACAGCGTTTCAATTCGTGTATGTTAATATTTATGTTTTGATTTCAAACAACGCCACCTCTGAAATATTAATGAAATACAAACACAATGTTAGCGTGTTACCGAGCTCTCGCCATAGTTGATATGCAAATAGCGAGACGACTGCGAGACATTGACAGGGTAAGCGCACACATCTACACCTGGCCCTTAAAAAAGAGAAGCCCCAGAAAATTGAGGGCGAACGGAGGAAGTGCCAAGTGCAAAGTGTGGAGTGTGGAATGGCAGTGAAGTTCTTTGTCAATTTGCCAGAGCTTAGAAGTAAAAGATATCCCGAGACAGTCAAGCGTCGCTCCGAGTGTGTTCGAAAACTTTTCTGCAGCTGGAAATTTATGCAAAGTCTATGGAAAGTCGCTTTGCTTGCGCCGCCAAAGATAATCAGTAACTCACAAGAACAGCGAAGGGAGAGCCCGAAAAAGAAGGCGGGAGCAGCCACCACTTGCTGAGCTCCTAGGTATGCTACGAATTTTCGGTGGTTGAATTTGCACCCGCCTTTCGTCCTGCGAAGCCCTCCCCTCCGATGCCGTGCATAGCAAATATTTTATTTCGAGATTAACGCTTGTCAGGACCCACTCCCAAAGTCTGAGTCTTCTGGGGGGAGGTCTTCCGATTCCCATTTTTTAGGTCTTTGTGAAAATGCAACACGAACAAATGCCTTCTTTGTAACCGAAGCTGTGCATGCCCTAAGAGCTTATATATTTAATTTTTAAAACTTTATGTAGATGTTGAGAAAAATGGAAATATATATCTGTTCAATATTAATTTGGTTCTAATCTTGTACTGTACGATATTCCTTTAATCCTCGGAGAATTTCCTTCCCTACTTTCTACTCCTAAGCACATTTTAAACACCTTCTGCTAGAGTATTTCATTCGCGAGTGGCGCGGACATGGACATTTTCCATTTTCAATTCGGTTTGTTGCACTTTGCAGCCTGCACGGAAAGAGACGGGAGACCGGGAGCTGAAACAGCTGCCAGGAGCCACACCTAAGTCCTGGCCTCTGAGAGTGTGCGGGTGTGTGTGTGCTTTTGGGAGCACAAAGGGGCGACCATGGTGAAGTAAGGGAGAGAGGGGAGCAGACGCGAAGGACCACATAGACAGGCAAATTCAGCTGCAGGCCAAACAAATGACAAAGCCGGAACGGAGGATTCAGTGGATGGAGGACGACGTCGGAAGCTGCTTGTCCTGCCAGCAGTCGTCGTCTCCTCGTCGCAAAAGTAAAAGTGGCAAAAAGCAAAACCGCCGCATCCTCGCACGTTTTATTGATTTTCTTCACTTGCCGGTTGCCACATGCACATGCGTCGACGACCCTGGCCCTGGTGACTTCCCTGCCGGCGCCGCCGAGCGCCTCTTTGCCCCCCATTTTCTCGGATTTTTCACTCTGCTTTCCAGCCTGCGCCCCATTCAAGTTGGGTTTTTGCGTACTTCCGGCGATTAAGCCGAACACGACGACGACGACGGCGACGTCGCGCCATTTGTTTGTAAATTATTTAATGTTACGCTTAAATTTTCCGGCTCAGCACAAGCAGCAGCAAAAGCAGCTAACTGAGTGAAGCTGCAGGAGCTGTGGCTGATGCTGATGCTGAGAGCTGATACTACGGAAATGTCTCCCCGGCTCGGGGTGTCTTTGAACTTTTGTTTCGCTTTATGTGTCTGACTGGCCAGGACAGGACAGTGGCTGGAAGCCATGCACTGGACGCTAAAGTGGGCAAACCTAAGCAAACAAAAACAAGCTTAAAGTGTTTGTATTGATAAAAACATTCATTAAGCATCCTTAAGCTTATATACAAAGAAGGATAAGTCTTCTATTGTGTTGGGAAACCTCTAATTAATAGTCTAATCTTCTATTAATACCGCGAACACAAAGACTCCTTAAAAGCGAGATGCATAACGACCGTGAATTTGAAGTGCCAAATGCACGAAAATGGTTCTACTTTTTCCAGAGAACCGGAAGCCATGACTAGAGCCTGCCTCTAAACCGTAAGGCGTAAGTCATCATATTCATAATCAATCTAAGAGCTCATTCTCTTTTGGATTTCATATTTTCTACTATTTATTTTAAGACATTTTCTTCAGTGCAGCCGCTGCTTTCAGTTTCATTTTTCGCATTCTGCATGTGTCCTTTGCTGGTGTCCTTTTAACTGCTCGTCCAGTCCCAGTCCCAGTCCAGGTCCCGGTTTCAGTCTCGGTCCCAGTACCAACCCCGTCCCATTCCCAGTCTCCGTACCCAAATACCAATTGCAGACTCGGGGGCCAGTGAGTTCTGGCCAAGAGCAGCCGCTATAGCGCTTATGTCTTTTGTTGTTCCATGGATTTGCTGCTTCCTTTGGTGCCTCCGCCTGTACGTTCTCGAGTGGTATTTAACATTATCTGCTTGAGTACATGTTGCGGTATTTGCAGCAGACAACAGTCGGGAGACGCGAGAAGGAGCCGCAGGACAGGGCGGCGGTGGCGATGGACTGTGGGCGTGGACAAGGACACGCCGACATTTGCACTCCCATTTCACCCGGCGTTCCTTGTTCTTGTCCTTGTTCCTTTTTCCCCGCATTTCTTTCAGTTTTTCTCCTCCTTTTTGTGTGTTGTATTTTGCCCGTCTGCGTTTCCGGCTGTCGCCATCTTTTTTGCCTGAACTGAAGCCGCTTATCTCTGGTTATGTTTTCTTACATTTTTGCCCATTGTTTGCTTTTGATTTGATTGTTGGCAGTGCGCTCTGTGCTAACTTTTAACGAAATGTCTACAAAGGCTAAGGGCGGAGGTGGAGCAGAGTGCGGCGTACACTCGCATGTCTCTCTGTCTGTCAGATTCACAAGCGCCGCCGCTGCCCTGGCATTTCCCGGCATCATTTTCCGTCTGACTAAATGCACTCCTCCCGCGCTCCTGTGGCGTTTCTGAAGAGTGCCAGTGGCATTCCTTGGGTTCCTTCTGCCGGATTTATCTCTTGTCTCTGCAGCAGAATTAAAAGCTAATTAATTATGTCTTCAGCTAGCCAGTTAGTCAGGACGACGATATCATCGCCGTGATTTATTTATCCGGGCAACGGCGAGGCAGCAACAGTTTGCTGATTGAAAAAGCCCGGCACAAGTCTTGTGTTTCAGTAACTTTAAAAATATTATTTACAAGCGCTTCTTGCCTTCCGTAAGGGTGCAAGTCCAACCACTTGACACCTTGGCAACCAAATTTACGTTGTTTTGGCATACAATAAATCTTCTTCGGTTTCAGTTGCAAACAGATTGCTGGGATTTGAGATATATCAAAGAGGAGTGGCAATAGAATTTTCAGCTGGCAGATATCGCATGACGGCGGGGAGAGGGCCGGGAAAGCGGAGACAGATAGATGGATAGGCAAGCCGATATAAGGCAGCAGATTTAAGGGATTTATGGGCAAGGCAAAATCCTAGAAAAAAGAAAAACATAAGGGGTCTCAAAGTCAAGAGTATATACATATCTGCATAAGTCCCAATTAGTTGGGGTTGCAGCAAGGATCCCGCAAATGTTTATCATATTTGCACAGCCAATGGAAGTGCTTGGGAAATGCCAGGAAAAATACCTGGCTGAGAAAAGTTTGTGCGGAAAATGACTCACAGCTGCGGAGGGTTAACACTGCAAATGTCAATGCTGTGTGTCATTCATTCGGCTCTGACTGAAAAGTTAAAGCAAAAACGGAACCAGAAAAATAACGAAATGGAAATGTTGTGCATTTTGTTGCATGTCCTGTGCTTTCATTACTCGGGCTGTGATTTTACCTCTGCTTTTATTACTTTATTTGCAGTCGCATAACAAAAGCATAAAAGAAGCAACAGCCAGCCACGGCGAAGAAAATGGCAATTTCATGTCAATTGTCAATAAGCTGCAAATGAAATGAAAATATTGTATATAGAAAACATTTTTGTGTAGAATTCCGTGTAGCCCGAATGTTTTTTGTGTTGCGTTTTTACGACTCTGCGCCGAACAAAGACAAGAGCGGAGCGGAACGAAACGCGAAATATGCTGGAATTTATGCATATTTTATGTTCTGCGAGCAGCGAGCAAAGTAAGGCACGTAACACGCATACGACATGTGGCACTTTTCGGGCCAACATTCGAGGGGGAAAGGTGTTTTTCCTCCTTTCCAAAGTCACGTCAAGTGCGTGAGCAAATAGCACCCATAAATGCTCAAGATCCGGCGGAGGCGAAGACAAAACAACACCAACTGATGAAATGCTGAGATTGGTTTATGGCCATTATTGTTGTTTGCTTAGTTTTAAATAAAAATCACAACCTGCCACACTTGAAGCCCAAGACAAACACTCTGCGCTTAAACCTGAATCCGTGGCGAAGTGAAGCGAGGAAGAGAAAGGGTTCGGCAAAAAGCAGAGACAACACTTGAAGCCAAGCCAAGTGCCCAGACAGACTCCGCTGGGAGGGAGAAAGGTGGATAGTGGTGTTCTTTGCTTGTGTTTCATGCGCCATTTGGCAGACAACAAGAGTGGAAGAGTTGGGCAGCAGGGGAGGAGCCATCACCATCAGCATCAGCATCAGCTGCACTTGAAACAACGTCGCACATGTTTCAGTCTCGCAATGTCCTCCCCATGTCGCCCACTTTCGCCTCGCCACCTCGCTACGTGCCCCGCTTCATTCTCTCTCGGCTGCCGTTGCACTAATGAAGTCTCAAAGGCGCGATTAAAAATGTAACTTGTGCGCTAGATAAAAAAACACTACACAGAAGTGGCAGCTTCAAGGGTGAAGTTTTTAATACCCTGCAGAATAATTGCTCCCTTAGCATTAGCAAATAATAGTCTGTGCGGCTCTCCTTGAAGGGGAAGTGATAAAGTATTAAAGTATTAAAACTATTCGGTTAAATCTGC
>JAEIIO010069554.1:0-11529 GCA_018874655.1 Drosophila diplacantha | reverse complement strand
CCAGCTACCAGGCTGCAGCTCCCAGCATCGACATTAGGGGCTGGCTGGGAGCAAGGCTCGCTGCTGGCGTTTCTTGCGCGTTTATGGCGGGAATTTAAAATATTTAACTCTAAGTTTTTTCGGGGAAGTTGGCAACAATTAAATGCGATTACCGCGGGGCCGAGTGCCTGACAAGTGCACAACCCGATTATGACATCGTGCGTATATATTTATGCTTGTGCGATTGCCTCGAAGCCTGTATAAACGGATTTCAGTCGTATTATTTTGTCGGTTTTGTGTGGCAGCGTGTGCGTGTGGCGTAATAAAAATAATGTAAATGTAAATTGCCATATTAACAGGGCGAAAAGCGGCCGGCGAAATGATTGCGATAAACGCAAATAAAGCATTGACAAACGGACCCCAGGACCAAGGACATCGTGACAGCGGGATAGCGGGACGTGGGTAGGTGGGCGTTAAGCCCTCCTCTGAGAGCAATTACGCCGAGCGAACCACAACGAGGCGAGCGTTGTGCCAAAGTGTCCTTAAGCGCCGCCCGGCTGCCTTTCCGCCAGCCAGGCTGTTTTATTTTCATTTAATGCTGCATTTCCGTTTCCTCAATGCGTATACGCACCGTGGCCCTGCCGCGCTCGCTCTCGTGTTTTAATAACTGCCGCTGGTGGCGCTGCCGTCGATCAGGCTGGAGGCCACCGGCACGTTGCCACGGCCATTGCCGGCAGTTGGCCTGTCAATTACATTTTAAATTTCTTGCCGTTAATTTTGATGCCGCCGGCACACGTCCATTTGCCAGATAGGTGGCTGGTGGCTGTGCTTTTAAGCAGATTAAGGACACTTTTTCAGCCCCGGCCCTGCTCATTTCGAAGGACCTTTTTCGGCTGCCTTTTTATCAGCAACAGCATCACTGTGTGTCATTAAATGTATTTTTGTAACTGTCCCGCCGGCCCATTGTGAAATGGTGCTCGTTTCGTATTATTTTTTATTTGGCCACGCATCCTGCGCGCTGTTCTGTGTCCTGACTGGGGAGCTGCCGGCTCTGTCCAGCTAAACTTTCAGTGGCCAAATTCATTTCGTTTGCAATCAGCCCGCGAGGTGCTGCCCCCCATCGCAAATGCTGAAATATATAAATTGGGTCTCTGCATCTCGCAGCGCGGAAAAAAGCATTTTTTATCGGCCTCGTCCCGGCCAAGAGGTGCTGTTTTATTTACTTGAGCGCAGTTTCTCTTCACTTCGTTCTGTTAATTTGATTTTTATCTGCTTTTTATTTACCTGCCGCCCACCCCCTCAGGCTGACCTCCCTCATTTGCACGTGGCGCATACGCCCCGTTGACGGCTGCTTGATTTTTATTTAGGGTCCTTCATTTCTTATCCCTACCCTGCCCCTGTGCAAGCAGCCAGCTTGTTGTGCTCACGCCTGGTCCGTTCTAGTGCCCGGAAAATATTCCGGGGCTAATCACAAGACAAAAGCCAAAGCTTTTCACACCTTTAATCTCTGTTAATTGGGGCCCGGTCTCAGGATTCCGGCATGAACGTGGAGCCCTGCTAAAGCTGCAAAAAATTCAACCAATTATGCTCTGCAGCCCCTAATTGCTTCCTGGCCCAGTGCGTCCGCTTGGCTCCCAACTTGATTTTTATAATAATGATACCGGATATTTAAGTAGATGGCGGCGCAAGCTGCCAGCAACTAGGAAAATCACAACAAGAACTACTATCTGCCGGGGCCCATCTTCGCTGCTTTTGTGTCCGGCGAGAGGAGAGCCAAAAAAATTCACTCTGTATACATATCCCCGCAGAACAAAGGCTATAGAAAGCGAGCAAGGCGAGGAGGAGCCGCACCGTGGCAGGATGTCCTAGGAAATGGTGCTACGTTTGGTAAAGGATATATTTTGATTAAGAATAACTTGGATACCAAGATATTTATCTTGGTATTGTGAAAATTGTACTATAAAGCGTTGTCTTCGAATTAAACTCTACTTTGGAAATATTTGTTTAACATTATTTTAGCTTAATAATAACTTAGCAGTTTGAATCAACTCACAGAAATTGTGAAAGCCTTGACCTGGCACAACATTAGACTGGATCTAAGCAAAATAAACACTTTGTAACGATGACCGGCAGCTTTTCCCAAATAGTTTCCTCAACTTAGTAATGCGACAGCGTTTTCCTGCCCTGCTGCTTGATTTGGGTTTCCTGCGTCGAGGGCCCACTGTGCTAGTGAAGGAAAAAAGCGCTCCGGGCTGGCAGGGCATAAGAAGTATCTTGAAGTCATTTGTGCAGACTCTAATGATTTCCGCTAGTTTCCGTTCCGTTGTCATTGTCCACGTCCACAGCTCCATCTGCGTATGCACAGGGCCAACTTGGGCTCCCCCGTTTTCCATTTCCCCACGAAATTAAGGTTTTCCCCTATTGTTGGACATGCAACGACCTTCTGCCTTCTGTCGTCCGTCGTCAGATCGTGCTGTTATTGTTACGAGTATTATTGTTGCGTGTCGGTGCGTTAGTTCGTTCGCTCGTTGTTTGTCCGCTGGCTTGATAAAGAAATTATTGTAATCTGGCTTGAATTCGAGCCCGGCCGCGACCCTGTCGCTCTGTCGGAACTTAATCAAATTGTATGGCTAATGGAAATGAAGCGGTTATGCTCGCACACACTCAACACCGCACACAACACTCCCGGCGGCAATTGCTGTTAATGAAATTGTCTGGCAAAATGCGTTCCACTGCGGCGCGATTCGTGTGAGAGCGGCTGCCTGCCTGCCAATGGCATTATGGATAATTGCTTATAATTCAACCAATTTGCAGTTCATAACGCTGCATCAACGCAACACCGCCAGACAAAATGTTAGCCAAACAAATTAAATTTGTCAGCTGTCTCGAAACAAAGGTGTATCGAAAAATATGGAAAGACAAGGTGTGAATTATGGGAGAGCGGATGATGCTAAATTAGTCCAATTTGTGCAGTTTTTTACATCCTTTTAAAAATTGAAAGTTAGAGTGAATATGTTTCTAGTGTACCCTCCCTTAGTGATACATATATATAGGATAGTGGTATAAAATATGTATATCTGAGGTCATACTTCAAGGAAAACCAATCTTCTTCAGGTTGTTAATGGCTTATTGATTAAATCACCTTTAAGGAGCTACCTGTGCAGTGATAGTAATCACAAGTGTTTACCCGCAATCCGGGCTATTTTCCTCCATATAATTGAATATTCTATTAACCATTAGAGGCAGATATATATTCCCGACTTTAATCAAGGAAAATTGCTCCTAGACCCACCCTGTGCAATGGTTGTCAAGTGATTTATGACACACACCAGTCATGGACACACTTTGATTATAACGTGTCCAAGGAATACATATATTATAGCTGGATTTCGGTTGGTTCCCTCCGTCCTGTCACATGCAACACGTAAATTACCGCGGCAACAATGACAACATGGCAACAAAAGGCAGCGATCAAACATGTAAACAAACAAAGCAACAATCCAAATCCAACAAACAGCGACAACAATCAAACTCGTTTTGAGTGTTTCCCATAATCAAGCGACGGGCAACGACGTCGTGTGAATTTCGTTTTTTTTTCGGCTACAAGCGGTCTCCGTTCCGTCTTTGGAGTGTGGTTTAAGAGCGTACTATATAGTACACTATACTCTCATTTTTTGCTCCTCATTGCACTGCACTTAACTGCTGACTGCAAGATGTGCTGTTGTTGTTGTAGCACTTGTTGTTTGCACAATATTTCACGCATACGTGCTTTTTCATAGCGCCAGGAGTGGGAGGTCTTTTGTGGGTGGCTGGGTGGTCCAACGGGTGGCTCGTGTGGGGGGTGGCGAAATGCGCTCTGCCGTAAAATTGCGAGCAATTGGGTTTTTTGTACACACCCGTATGTTGTTGGCTTAACGACAACAAAGCCGAACACTTCGGGCAGAGCGGCGGATTCTGGATTGTGTTCAGCATAGCAGAAAATTATGAGTTAATGGATTTTGTTTAATAATTTTGTTGCCGTACAGAGTATTGCTTCGCTGCAGCTATTATTACGCGGTATTTGCAACAAGCCGAAAAGTGTTGACAACACCATGGATTGCCGGCCACTTCTCGCCATTTGTTTGTTTCTGCGCACTGACAGAGCATGAAAGTGTTGAGTGTTGTCACCGCAAAAAGCGTTCAGCAACAATGACACGCTCGCTGGGCAAATGCGTCGAAGGGGCCTGTTAACTTGACAAATCAAGTTCAATGTTGAAGCGAAAGTTAAAAAAAGATATAACTACCACCAGAAGAGGGAGAAAATGAAACGAGACAGGAGACTGACAGCGAGATTCGCTCCTTGGCTGCATAATCAATGTAATTAAATGCGGAAATTGTTTGGCGCAGTGCAAAACTGATTTGCCGCTTGACGTTAACTGTTCCATTCAGGCCCTATCAGCAGACCCAGACCCAGCCCCAAAACCATGGCCCCGTTTCCCCTTCATTTCGGCTACATCTCCGGCGTTGAATTCGAAACCGGCGACGTTGTCATTAGGCGAAGCCAAAGGGTTACTGATGGGTATTGTGGCAGTGCAGACACTCTTTTAAAATTAAATAGGTTTTACCCTTTATTTAAAAGCTTTGGGAAACCTTTACAAAATACAATTTAACTTTTAAAGGCACTCTTTTGAATTTATCGTAAAAACCTGTACATTTTATAAGCTTACGGATATTTAAAACTGAGAGAAACTGAATAAAAATACTTAGAAATACCCAAAAGACAAAGTTGAATTTCCCTGACAACATTCTTCAAAGACTTTGCTATTCACCGGACTGCAGGGTATCCAAGAGTCCGCGAAAACTCATCACTTATTTAGGAACAGGAACTGGAAAAGTGGAAAATGCGGGTTGGGCTGGGTGCCTGCTGCCTGTCTGCCACGCATCGGGATGCGCATTTATTTAGCGTAATTGCTTTCAATACACCAAAATGTTCAACCACATAATTAGAAAATTACAAATTGAATGCTGGAAAGCCAGCTAGATGGAGAGAGAGAGGGAACAAGCAAGAGATTAAGTTTAATTTCGATATTATCGCTTAGAATGATCATTGGGTGTATCTTTCTCTTTGCCACTCTGATGAAAATTTAACTACATAAACCGAAACCGAAATTGGGAAGCCAAAGCAAATCCTATTAAATCGAGTCGCTGCTCAATAATAAAATTAAATTCGAACAATGACCATTGGCTTTCATTGGCGTGGAACTCGCTGAATTCATTTATAAGTCGCCCGAACTAATATTAATATTTAAATAAATTATATTGCACACAAGTCCGGCTTATGCAGTGTTTTTGGTGCTCATTTCAGTTTGGAGTTTTAAAATATTTATTTGATTAATTTGCTCATTTCCCATGCGCTCCTGGCTTTGTCCTTCCTATGTTTATCTGGGTGTTTACCTGATTGTTATTTTTTTGTTTGTTTTTCATCTGCGGTTTGATATTGTAAAATAATTTATTTAAATTGAATTTCTTTGCGGTTGATTTGTGGTCAAGTGCAGCTCAATAGAACGGATAAATATAAATAAACCAGCAATGTGGGTCAGCCGCCAGAGGAACGTACTGAAACCGAGTTGCAATTTCGTTTATGGCATTCAAAACTGGCTGATGCTGCGGGCCTTGAATGAACTTGAGATGGAGAGTCCTTTCCGAGAGCTCCTCGAGGAGTCCTCTATTATTTAATAAGTTTCTCATTCGCCTCACTTATTTCCAGACACAGCCTTTGAGATTCCGCTGGGCGGGCTCTTTCGCTTATTTATTTTCATCCATCCATCCGGCGGGTGAAAAGCGAAATTGCATATTTGCTTTTATTATAATAAATGCCAATTTAGCCGACTGCAATTCAATTACGTGAGCACCGTGAAAATTTCCCTTTTTGGCTGTTTTTTCTAGCTTTTCCTACTGGCGTTGCTTTTGAGTTTGAGTCGAGTTTCCCATTGCAAAACGTGCGGTGCTCGAGAGACGGCGATCTGCGGCCTGGGCGGCCTCATAATCTCTGCAAAACGTGAGCTTCGGCCTGGCCAGCTAAATGGCTGGCTGGATAGCCCTCGAGACATAATTTTTGTAGTGTTTTCAGCATTTTCTTTATTGGAGGATTGCAGGTAGAAAAGTACAAGTAATGCTCGGAATGATTGCCGGGCACCATGACAGAGACGACGCAACAGTCGACTGAATTTGATAATTGCGTATAATTTTAATGGATCGAACGGGCCACTATCGATGTCTGAGCGCGGGCTGTCTTACTTGGTTTTCCTCTTTAATCGCGATGTGTGTTAATGTGTGGCTTTTGAATGCGCCGCCGGCTGCATGGTCATCGCTATATTGCATCGCTATCGCATAGCATCGATATCGCATCCATCTCGGCATTCAGAATGCCTTTGTTTTCGCCTACAACCTTTGTGCATTATCTCTGGGGGGCCCAGCTGCCACGTCATGTCGGCAAATGATATAATCAATCGTGGATAGCATCCACAAGGACTACGA
Organism: Drosophila diplacantha; assembly: GCA_018874655.1. Classification (NCBI taxonomy): domain Eukaryota; kingdom Metazoa; phylum Arthropoda; class Insecta; order Diptera; family Drosophilidae; genus Drosophila; species Drosophila diplacantha. The sequence continues at coordinate 5,034 of JAEIIO010069554.1, read as the reverse complement.
TTTTACGGCCCCGGGTATGGCATTTAATTGGAATTCGCTCTTCGCTCGACTGCCGACGTCTGTGTTGACTTTCAATCTAATTTAATCCTAATGGCTTGTTGTCGTCGGTTAACAATTCATTTACTGCCCTCGCAGCCTTGATTATGCAAAGCGATTCGATTCGATTCGATGTCTATTTCCATCTGCCATTCGATATTGTAAGGAGAGTTCATTTATCATCCCAGAATGCTAATCGAAATGTTTCTTCCCTATTTTCCAGTTGACGAATTCCGCAAAGACTCTGACTCTGCCGGGCTGTTTGAATTGGGTGAGTTCACGTTATTAGTTGATTGTTTGCCAGTTTGAATTGTTACGCCTATCAAGCGCCTCCCGCCCACAAAAGCAAAAGCAAAAGCAAAGCCGACACGTGTCATGTCTGTGCGTCAGTCAGTCAGCAGCTATTCAGTCCGTCTGTCATTTCGTCACTCTGTCCAGTCGCAGCGTGGGATTAGGATTTGCTTTCTCCGCAGGATGGCCAGACGTCCAGTGGAGCCCTGTCATCGGCATGCAAATTCGCCCGGCTCTGTGACATTTGCATTTGCAACGCCCGCAATTAAATGCGTGGGTTGTGGGTGTAGCCTGGTGTTTCGCATTCGGTGTTTGGTGTTCTGTGGGTGGCTGCAATGCGTCATGGCAAAGTGTTGCGTGCTGCATTTTAAATGAATATTTTATGGCAACTTCCCGGCTCGCTGCCCCGCGCCTTAAATTATGCAATGCAACGCAACTCGATGCACTGCCATCAGCAGCAGGCCCAATGCGTGCCGCATTTTAATGGTCCCAGGCCGAGTCGAGAGTCGAAGACAAGTTCTCTGCGGGATCGGGAGATCGGGAATGGAAATGAAAATGGCTGCGAGTGGATTTTTATGGCCCATATGTAATGGAATACATTTTTGAAAAATTTATGGATGCCACCCTCGATGCAAATGTGTCTAGACAGTAGTGCGTTGAAGTTGGTCATCTAGTAGGGCTAGACTGCGGAATACCTAGTACATTCCTTTATACGAAAAAGAACCCATCATTTCAGTGAATATATTAACTAATTTATTAATAAAGAATAAGCTTGAAAGCCGTAAATTTCTCTGAGATTTGACTTAAGGCGACGACGTTCTAAAGGTCCTTAAGGAATTGTTATTAATTGTATATTCACTTTCAGTTTCTATTAACAAATATCAACTCTATATAGCTATTTGAGTGCAAAGAATATATACACATGACAGAAGCCACTCGCTTTAGTTTACCTTTCGACAAACCTCAAATATCCCTGGTGATGCCCTAGAAGACTCGGGTATGAAAAAGTCGTTTTTGGCCCAGAGCGAGAGAAAGATAGACAGCCAACAGGCAAATGCACTTTCCCCGGAATGTGTCAAGTGCGGAGAGCATAGGATGACTCGCATTGAGCTGCCCGGAGGATATATAGACGGATAGATAGATAGATATATAGATATATAGACAGATAGCTGTAGAGACTTAGCTGCATGCCAGACATTCATCTCAATTTATCGTGCTTAGCCGCATATCCCGGCAGATCGAAGTGTCGTCTGCGTATATATCAAAGTCTCAGCCAGGACCCGCACGAACACTCGCACACACACAGGGGCATTGTTGTTGTGCGAGTGCGTTAGTGTACGTGGACTGCAGTTGTCATTCGGAGGAGCCATATACTCCTCCGTGTCCTCCGTATGGATTTCCCTCAGCAGTCCCGTTCCCAGAAACCCTGTTCCTAACCCGTTTCTCTTTGGCAAACAAGTAATTTCACTTGACATGCAATTTTTTGTGAGCTTCCCCCTCCTTTCTTGGCCCAAACAAAACAGATGTAACGCTGCATCGGATGGGAAGCCTTCTCCGGTCGCCATCTTCCTGTTTGGTTGTGTGTGTGAGAGATCTGGGGTCCCCGACCACTTTTGATTATTTTGGCTGAAAAACCACATACAGCATGTAGGAAGGAAGAAAAAAATGGAAAGTATTCCTATCTTGCCGCAACACATGCAGCTGAAAAATGTCAATGCCAAGAAGCGGGTAAAAAGAGACGGGATGCGAGGACAGCAGCCGGGGAAAAAGGATTTCCCAGGGCGTAGGGGCCTGGGAAAACTCCTGGCGCAGAATTCCGAATGCTTTTTCTCTCGTCCACTTTTTTCTTTTTATTTTGGGAAGCATTCATCATTAAAGCTTCTTATGTTGTGCTTCAAACATTTAAGGAAATGTTTTATTTATTTCTCCTGCTTGATGCCAGAACTACTGCTGATCCTTGCTGTCTGTTTTGTTTTGGTTATTTCCCAGAAATGTTCAACTAAACATAGTCAAAAATCGTTTGAAAGCCATATTCCACTTCGTTGGCGCCACGAATTTCCATCTGTGACTGCTGTTGGTATTTGGTAAACATGAAATATCTGTGCTCCAAGATATTGCCGGATTTTCCTTCACATATTTTCTTATTTTTCCAATGCCACTCAGCTGGACGAAGTGCTAGTGCTGCAGGCATCTCGTTTTTCGCCCCAGTTTTCCGCCCACCATCAGCACTTAAACGTTTCTCACATGCCGTCCATTTCCTTTTGGACTCAGCTCGGTTTTTCCGCCTGCCCGCTCCTGTTGTTCCTGTTGCTGTGTTTTTTTCCGGAATTATCCGCTTATGCTAATCTGTCTAACGTTTCAAATTTTCATGCTTTCCCTCTGTCTCTCTCTCTCTCTCTGCACACACTCCACCACCCCCAATCCCCCTGTGAATAGACTCATCCAGCTTGCGAGGAAGCCCACTCGCCAAAGAAAAGCGAGGAAAAATCGGCAGAACGAACGCTCCACATCCACTTGATGACCCTCTGGAGAGGAGGAGGAAGTGTCTCCTAGTTGGCCTCCTCGAGTCCGCCTCATTCAATGTCACTTGCCTCGAGGACGAGTGTAAGTAGCACTCCACAAATGTTTTCATCCGATTATGAAAGGGCGCCGAGTTGACCGAGCATTGTCCTCCGCATTTCTCCCACTCGAATTTGGTCGAGCCGCGTTGAGTTGATTTGAGTTGAGTTTGGGTTGAGTTCGGTTGAGTTGAGTTCCGTTCAGTTGCGTTGCGTTGATGGCTTAAATTATTGTTGGTTTGGCACTATCCGTAAGATAACAATTGTTCCCCCCGTTGGATATTCTACTAACCCGCTAGACTGCCCGAGCATGAACGAAATTGGGCAAGAGCTTTCGTCCTGCACTTACAATCACGAGTATGTATCTCCATCGATCCAGGTTAAGTCGGGCGGCAGCGAAGTGGATTTGAGCCAGCGGAATGCGAGCATCCGGAACCTCTTCGCTCCGACGCCGGGTCAGCTGGCCAAGAGGAAGGAAGCCCGTCAGAGGAGCCGCAGCCAGAGCAGCTTCTCGCTCCAGAGAGTCGGCCAGGAGGGGATTGGATTTGCCGCTAATGGGACTCCTGCAAATGGGAGTGGGTCCCGGGATGCCGAGCAGCTGCAGCTGCACCGCTCCACCGGGAAACTGGCCGGCTGGAGCAATGGCCATAGCTTCGACGATGATTACGGCCGGCAAGCCGCCTTGGGCATAAATCAATTGCCAATGACTGCGAATCAATCGGCAGTGAGACAATACAATGGCCAGGACAATGCCGAGTCCCAGCCGAGTCCCAACAATGGCTGGTCGCCTGCGACGAGTCCATTTGAATTGCCAATGAGGCCGGCTCGCTCTCGGACCCTGGCACGGACTCGTTCTCCGGCGGAGCACAAAAACTGGAGCTCGACGAGCCAGCTGGAAAATTTTATTAACAGCAACGAGCAGCTGCAGCAGCTGCAGGACCCATACCAAAACCATCGCCAGGACATTTCTGTTGACTTTGGTAATGAAATGACCTGGGGCAAATCTGCTGAGAAATCGCTGCCATTGAATCACCTGAGCAGCACGAGCCCGAGCAGCCGACAAGGAGGATTTTCCCAGCAGGACGACTGGGATTTCGACTGGGAGCCAGAGTCAGAGCCCGGGCAGCGCGAAAGTTTGCACAGCCAAAGGTAAATTGACAAAGGGCCAAAAAGGAAGGGCAAAGGACATGCCAGCAAGGCAACTAACCCCACTGCGTTTAGCTTTTCCATTTGCCGCTTCTCCTCCTGATTTCCCCATGCGACTGCTTAAACTCCCGCAATTTGCTCAAGGAGGATTGGCCACGGCGACCATGTAAATGAGGCAAGCGTGTAAGCCAAGCCAACATTGACACCCGCGCTTCTGGCCGTTGCAACAGTTTGGCCATCATTTGCATATCGAATTGCAGGGCGATTGATTGCCGTTCGATTGGGTCGATTGGTCGATTGTCGATAAGGCAAGCTGGCAACTTTTGTGTAAGCAGCTCAAGTGCAAACCGCTCTAATAGCGTGCTGGCAGCAAAGCAAAAGCAACAGCGAATCGATCAATAAGTCGGGTCTTTTGTTGCGATTCTCGTGCTGCACCGATGCGTGGCAGAGCAGGTCACAGGCGGGGCAAGGCAGCACCAACGCTAGAGGGGCGGCTGAAAGCACCGAGCGTGTCATTTCAAGCTGTTGCACAATCGCTGATTTGCCCCGAGTCGAGCGGGTTACGCATTTGCTAACAACAAGATTACGAGACGGGGACGGGGTCCCCAAGGACGCAATCATGCATTGCATATCCGGATAGCAGTGGAGATTATATACTTACAACTTCGATTCAAGTGCGGTGAAAATATGTACAACATAACCCAGTTCGACGACCTGGGCGAGGGCTAATTGAGCTGGAGAAAGGTAGCGGAAAGGCATTTGTCAAGTTTTGATTGAAAGTGAGTTTGATTTATGACCGACTGGCCAACGGGGGCGTTAACCCAGTTGACTTCAGAATTTCCCAATTTTGGATTTTAAAGGCATTTTTAATTGTTTGATTTTAAGGTTTTAAACCTTCTTTAAAGTCGCCAAGTAAGCAATTATGTCACCTCAAATGAACAACACAAACAGCATGCAAATTATTATTTAGATTGATGGTGAAGCCAAAAGTTTGTTTACACAA
>JAEIIO010069510.1:0-15039 GCA_018874655.1 Drosophila diplacantha | reverse complement strand
TTTCCAACCAAGCTACATAAAGCACTTTCCTTGAAGGCCAATCAAATGCTCGGCGGCAAAAACAAGCAATTTGAGACGAGAGGCGGAAAGATATTCGCATAATTATGACTTCAGCGGTTACAGTCTGGCAAATTTTCCATGTGAATGAATTTCGCACAATTACACACGCGTAGGCAGAACCACAAAAAGAGGAGGAAAAAGTAGGAATATAAAGACACCGAGACCTGGGGAGTGGGACCATGTCAGCACATGGCGATGACGACGACCACGACGATGGTGGCAAGCGGCAGATCAACTTCATTCACAATTAAGCTAAAAATACAAGCCCCCCAGGTTCGCAGAATAAAATTTATTGTCAAGTGCAGAGTCACAACATTTTCAAGATGTGTAACAGTCACAGTCGCAACCGAAATAATTGAGCAGCGGGGAGGCGCAGAAGTCTGGTTCAGGTCTAGGTGTAACAAAGGAGAAAAACTCTGGGAAATACGGTCCAGGAAAATGGGGATGTGGATGGGTGGAGTCAGGCTGTCGCTCACAGCACAAAAAAGAACCGGAGGAGGACTGGGATGGGCGGGCAAATCAACAACGCAATCTTAATGAAGGCAATAATTCAAACAAAATGCAAAATTCCCTCAACAAACTGAAGGAAGTCGCTGCGAGTCACTCACTTCACTTCACTGCCGAGACAGCAGCGCTGAAAAATTGCCGCCTGAGAGAGAATTCCTTGTTGAAATTAAATTTTTACAAAATCAAATAAAATCCAGCGTGTGGCAGTCACTCACTCGCCCGCTCGCCCAATTCCCGCGACGCCCTCGGGTTTTCCTCGATGGCGTTGTTTCTCTTATTAATTAGTTTGTATATTTTTGGCATACGAAATACAACACGAAATTGTTTAACATTTTAGCCCCGGCTGTGCCAGCACACACACATTAAGTGGCAACATTTGTCAATTTGTTTTGGGCTGTAATTTTCGGGCTCGTCGGAGGGTCAACCTCTCGGACAGGGACTTGGGTGTAGTTAATGGCCGAACATTTGCCTAAATAATGAGCCACCGGTGTATTGCTTTGAATTCGATTTCGCTTGATTAAAAATATATTTCATTGTCGGGGACCGTTGCCAGGCCCAAGTGGGTCGTCGTCGTCGTCGTCAGTGGGTGGATCGCTGCTTGTTGCAGCTGAGAAGCTAATCAGGCAAATGTGGCACACTTTTCGGTAAGGTGAATTCATTAGCCCCCGAGTCCGGTGAGTTGGGGGCAGGACAAATGAGTGTAATCGTCAGCCAGATGGCATTGAGTGATGCCTGATGTCTGGAGAATCTGAAGGAAATAGTATGGGTCATACAGGAGAACTTACATGTTTACAAAACTAATTAGATTTTTCAATGCTTTTATGTTTTATCTTTGTGTGCTTTTGGCTTTTTTTATACCATTTGTGTGCTGTGCAACATGAGTCATCTTATGGTAACAATTTCGTCCGCCATCCGCTCTGTCTCATTTAAAATTTGTATGAATCTGAGCATATTAGGGATATAAATGTTTCTTTTAAATTCAGGCACAATGATGTGAGTACCGGGTATTTGCAGTTTTCCTACTTGTTATTCTAGTAATTCTATTTCAATTGTATTGAACATTTATTAGTTTATATTGATATCATTTTCTGGGCCAGCACACTTTCCCCTTTGAAGGCAAGTTCCTTTTGAGTTAAAACAGAACTGTCTACCTAGCCGATTTCTGTTGTTTAAGGAAGATTTTTCCGTCAACTTTCCGAGGCGAATCCAATCCGCTTCAGTATTTGCTCAAATCCAACTTGCTGCATAATTAAAAGTGAAAAAAGAAGGAAAATGAAAGCTCTTGCCTATTTCCTGTCCCCCACTGCAATGCAATTTTCACTTTTTTTCCCGCCGTCGTGTCGTCGCCGCCCCGTTTTCTCATTTTGTCCAAATAGCCTCAAGGCGGCGCTGGCCGGGCAAACTTTCGAAATTTAACGCCGGGCACAATGGGGCACCAGGAATTGCCGGGCCGGGCTGCCAGCCGCAGCCGTGGCGGAGAACAATTACGGGGAGTTGGTACCCCGGTTTTTCGGTCTTATGCAAACAGGAAACGTATAATGAACAAAGTCCGAACGAGTCACTCACTCGCCCGGGTTGTGGCCGAGGGAATACACGGCGGAGAGCACGCGACTCCGCACTCCAGACTGCGGACCTGGGACTCCTCCTGGCCCGCTGGCTGGCATTCATCCATTCATTTTTGAGCGGTTTCGTGGTTAACAACCGCTTCCTTATCCTTATTATTTTAATGCCTGCGGCAGCATTCCATCTTACTTACATTTTTCTCTTCTTCTCGCCGCTGTCGCCGTCGCCGTCGCCGTTGTGGCTTAAATATTTTAACTACCGCCAGCTACTAGTTGGTCGTCCGTCTGCCGGGCGTCTGTCTGGGCCAGGCCTTTGTGCCCATAATTGGGGTTAACTGCGTTCAGCAGGTGAGGAAGCTCTGCTCCGGTCCGATCCGGTCCGCATTGTGTGCTAAAGTGTGCCAAAGGAAGAGCACTCTCTGCTGCCGTCCGTGCTGGAGTTTAATTTCGGTTTTCTTTATGTTTTCTGCCCGCCTCTGGCTTTGGGGCCGGCAATTAACTGCAATTGAAAGTGAAATTGAATTTGAATCTGCATCTGCACACCCAACACACTCAGAGCCGGAATAGAACGTGTGTGCTTTTGACATTGGCCTGCCACCGGGGTGACAGAGTGTCAGAGTTGACACGCATGTTGGGGAAATTCAATTAAAAATTTTTGCGCTGCTCTCTGCGACTCCGTTCGGACTCCTTTCGCCTTTTATTTCTGCTCGCCGGCTCATCGCCGATTCAGTTGATAATTATTTTTACGCGCCGGGCTGCAGGGTAAAGTGCATTAAAAATGCAAATGGCAACACTTTGCCACTTTGATGCCAGCGTTGCCAGTGTTGTCACGTTTGCCGTTTTATTAATTTATTAAATTAAAAACAACGCAAAAGGAGGCAGCAGGACCACGCCGGCGACTCCGCTCTGGCATGTGTAATTGTAAATTTATGAGCGTGCCACAAATAAAAGGAGGCCCAGTACAGCAAAGTAAAGCAAAATAAAGAGCAAAAAATGGGAATCCACAGCAGGGGCAACGAGTTCAACTGGGGCGCACTGTCAATCGTGTGGCATGAATTATTAATTATTTGCTTTTCGCACACACGGAGATACTACGTGGGGAGGGGGGGCAAAAAGATACGCCGCGGCAGTGTTGCAATGCGGCAATCGGCTGTCAACTCTCCGGCACTTTGACAAGGGAAACACTAATAAAATTACTAACCAAAATGGCCAAAAAGGCATTCGATTCGCTGCCCCACTGATTGCCAATAAAGAAGAGAACCCGAAATTAGTCTAATCTAATTACCTGTCACGCTTTATTGTCTTTAGCATAACGAAATGGATTTTGAAAATAAAAAGTCAATGCCATCGTAGGTTTTTTACGCATCATTCCAAAGACGAAGAAATTTGGGGGAAAAAGAGAGATGAGTACCTTTGGGTGGGTAGGTAATGCGAGAGGCCAACCCCGAGGCGAAATGTCTGAGGATTCGGTATTCAGGACTCTCCTCCACCCCATGCCTTATTTATCCTGCGTTTTCCCCCGGGGACACACGGGCCATGGCATTTTCCTCGACTCTCTCTCTCACTCTGTGAATTATTCAGGCCTCAATCGATGGCTGGCCAAGCATCTTCCTCATTGCAGACTGCTCTAGGTACACGCCCCCGCCCACTCTGTATATCCCTCAGTGCTGCTGACGGTTTATTTGCCAAATTGCTTGCATGTAATATGAAACTTTTTCTCTTTTTCCGTTTCTGTTTCGAGGCTAATTTTTAGTTTGGCAGAGGGAGGAATCGGAAAAAATGTGTGTCTGGGTGTGTGCTAAATCGAAAATCTGAAACACGCGTCCCACGGCATTAAACGAGGAGGCAGGATCAGGAGGCAAAGCGGGGTTAGTTCACTAATACGGCATGACTCAATTGTTTTCCACGTAGAGTTGACTGCCACAGCAAGTTATCTCTGCTGGCATATCTTTATTCCTGACTAAATGCACTAGGGAAATGTATATAATACATATATGTTATAAATAATTATATATTTAGAAAGCGCATTCACAGTTTTAAAACAGTATTTGAATTGTTAAATGTCGGGTTAAATTCTTGCTATGAGGATCTGTGTGTAATCTTGGCACATATTCCACTCTCTTAAGGTAGCTAAGACCCTTTACAAAAAATAAATAAGATGTAGCTGAACATAAACACTGATTATGGGCAATATTCATGTAAGAGAAACGGTTATTTTCCAGAATAGAATTGAAAAATAATGTATTTCCCAAACTAAATATACTCTTTCTCCCAGTGCCCGTTGCCCAACCCCCTTCGTCCGCATCCTGACCATAATTCATGGAACATTTTAAATTTGAAAATCTGGCCGTGGAGGGGGGAATAATCGGGGAGAACACAGTTATTGTTGCGTTATAAATCTAATTAGAATATGGATGTGCGTTCGGGGCCCGTATCTGAATATGCACGTAGACTAAACCAATTCCAACCCCCAACCCCACGCCACTGGGCTCATTTCATATGCTCACCGCATCTGGCCGCATCTGAAAATTGCCAATGGCGCCGCTGCGTCTGGGGCAATAAATTTGATTTGTTTCAAATTACAGTAGAACGCAACGCGAAAAATTGTGTTTTCTCCTTCTTTCCTTTTTACTTTTTTTGTCGGCTGCATTTTTCGGGGCTGAGCCGGCAAATCGAATTGAATCTGAAATCCTGGCTGAGCTGCGGTTGCTCTTTGTGGGCAATTTTCATAATTTACATAAGCAAATCAAATTGTAAGCGTAATTCGAAGACAAAGACAGCGGGGAGAGTGGCAGTCTGAGCCGCTGGCTTAGAATGGAACTATGTTGAGTGGATGGCGTAGATTTCTCAGTCCCTTTATTTTCCAACTCGCACTCACACTCACTTGTTTTGGGAAAATTGTGTCAGCTTTTTGCGAAAGCATTTTCGCTCCAGCCTCCTTTGTTCCCGTCAACGCGCCAAAGGAATTTGGCTCAAGTGGCGCTGTGAAAGAGTAGGATTGCGGCCCGGCAAGGCGCTGGCGAAGTGTGAATCCTGAATCGAGGAGGCCTTTGAAGTGAAGTGAGAGTGTTCAATATATGTGCGCCACTTTGTGTCCAACACTGCAGAAGCACGCTTAGCAACACTGCTCCGGTCACTTTCAGACTTGACAGGCCCCTTTTTTACGCATCTGTGTTTCGTGGATTGTTCCTATTAATTGTGTAAAATTTTCGTACATTTTGTGAGAGAATTCCGGACCCCATCCGAGTGCATTTTGGAAACCTTCAACGAAGCATACAAATCCCCGACACGAACATCAGTAGGAGCCACGAAACCGAAGCAGCGTAGGCCAAATATATACTCCAAAGGTGTGCCCCGGACCCCAGAAGGAGACACTATGATGAGCACTTCGGAAACGTCAGTTTGAAGCAAATCACAACTAAATACCCCGATCTGTCCCACTCGGGTTTCCAACAAGTTCCATTTCGGATACTTCCTGGGTCCATTCAGGCGTTCGGTTTGCCGTCAAGCCCTTGCTTTCCTAAAGTGACAGACAGAGGTACCGAACACACACCATATTCTTTAGCAGTCTGTGTGTACGTACGCACATATATCTGGATATATGTCGTTTGGATCGTGACGAGGCCGCATCGGTAGCAATGTCCACTGCCCTGGCAGCGGCAACGGCAATGGCAGCGGCATCCGCGAGTGCCGCACCAGCAGCAACGACCGTCAGCAACACCACAAACACCACGAACACCACCATAGTCACAGCCACAGCGTCGCCGGCAACAAATAGCAACACCACCACCATAACCACCCATACAGCCAAGGTTACAATCGCGGCGGGGACTCTGGACCCAGCCGGAGGGATTGTAGCGGAGTCGCAGCCGGAGCAGGTGTCGCCGGAGCAGGAGCACAGCCCGGAGGCGCCGGGCCACCCGCTAATATCGAGCAGTGCGCCGAAGCCACGCCGCCAGCGCAGGACCACAGTGGTGCACACGTTTCCCAGGCCACCGGGAGGCTACAGGTACTCCATGGAGTTTCTTTACGGGATCGGCAGTTGCATGGCCGGCACCACCCTGAATATAGCCACGCCCCTGTCGATAACGCCGCGCAGTGTCCGGACCACGGCCCCCTCGCTGACCACCCGCATGCCCCTTCTGGCCACGATGGGGATGCCAGCCTCAGCATCGCCCCGTCCCATCGACGGTAACCTATCGCGTAGTCGTTACGCCATTGGCGTTGTGGGGCCAGGATCTCCAGGAGGAGGACTCACTGCAGTTACTGCGGTGCCAGCATCAACGCCGACTACGACCTCTGTCACTGCCACACCCGGCTCCTCGGCTGCGTCGCCTTCCCCAGGTGTCCTGGCGACAGGATCCGCCGGCAGCCTGCCAGCGCCCCAATTTATATACCAGGGATACCTGCCCAACGGACCGCAGCGGCGCCTGTGGCATGCGGAGAACGCCTTCTGGCAGTTCGACCGCAACTATCCGTACAACCAGGGCTACGCCTCACAGTACGGCATACCCATAATGCCGGTGGGATTCGAGCATCCGTATGGCAGTCAGCGGATCATATATCCTGGCTACTACAGCCAGCCCTCCGGGCCATTCCATGCTGCTCCGGTGCCGGGCATGCCGCGGGTCAGTCGCCCCGTGACCACCAGTCCTCAGCAGCCCCAGCAGCCTCAGCAGCCCCAGCAGCCTCAGCAGAACCAGCAGAACCAGCAGAACCAGCAGCCCCAGCAGCAGCAGCATCCGCCGGCACAGCAGCCGCACTCCCAGCAGCCACATCCGGTGGCCCAGCAGACGACGACAGTGGTGAGTGGTGAAAACAGCGAAGAATCAATTCCAACTCCGGGCACCACGTGGCGCCATGTAGGTCCCGCCGGAGCACAGCGCGACCGAGAGCGCTTGGGATCCGGACGACAGGCAGCGACTCCGCAGGGATCGACGGACTATTACAGGGAATCAAAGTCATACTATAAGAGTGGCACGGCCGGGAATCGCTTCAAAGCGCCCTATGACCAGCCAGTAAGCGGAAATGCCAGAAATAATCTAGGAGGAGGACCTGCAGCTGGTGGAGCTGCTGCAACCCCAGCCCCAGCGGCACCTGCACCGACACCAGCACCTGCATCTGCACCAGCAACTGTACCGGCAGCGGTAGCCACCGGATCCAGAGATCAGAATCCGTCGAATGCCAATCAGAGTCGCAACTCTCAAGGACCGGGCACTAATCAATACTCGAAGAGTCGTAACCACGGAAGGAGAGCCGGCCGAGGTACGCAGGGCAAGGAGCGCACATCGAACTCCTCAGGGTCGCTGTCCGCCTCCTCCTCGAAGTCCCACCTGGAGAGGCCCACCAGTTCGAATACCTCAATAGCCCCGCCGAAGCATCCCAATCGCTCCTACCGCAATCGACTGCGCTACCTCAATGGCAATGAATCGGCGGAGCGGAAGGCGTTGCCCATGGGCGTGGCGGTGCCCGTCGCCACCTACCAACAGCAGCCACAGCCGTCCGGCGTGCGCAGGGTTGGCAAGTTCCAGGGGTCAAGTGCTTATCACGGACATATGGTGGAGAGCGGCAAGCCGGTGGTCAACCGGCAGCAGTCTCGCTGCTACCAATCGCGAAACATGGATGCCTATGTCTACCAGCCAGGACAATACATGTTTTACGCTACAGGAGCGCCGCCGATGGGACTCGGTGGGCTGTTACACCCGGGACATGGGTGCCCTGGATTGGCAATGGGAGTGGGAGGAGCTAGGATCGCAGGGAGTGCAAGTGCAAGGGGAAGTGGAAGTGGAGGTGCCGGAGGAGGAGCTACGGCCACGGCCAGCAGCGCCACCTCGGAGGGAGAGCAGCCGCTGGACTCGGACTTTGATCAGCGCCAAGATTATGCTGACTTAGGTCTGGATCCAGGCAATGGCGGCTTCTCCTCCGACTTGGAGCCGCTCAGTTACAAGCCGGACACCTCGGAAATGGACGCGCATTCGTGCCCTCTATCCCATCCATGTTCCGACATCGAGGCGACCGACGGCCACTCGATTGGCAGTGCGGCCACCAGTACGACGCCCAGCCAGGAAAGCGATTCCACCGATAGCGAACTGAGCGGCGCATCTGTGGAGTCTGTGGTTCGCAAGGTAATGGTCAATTGCCTGGCGCTCGCCACCGGCGCTGAGTTGCCCGACCTCAATGGTCCGAACCTGGTGCCCTACGGAGACATGCACCACCTCATGGAGCTGGAGTTCCACTCGCAGGCATCCATGACTAATGGCTTCAGGACACCCATGCATTATCCACCGCATAACCCGGTGATCCACTACCGTGCGCGGGGAATGAGCTGCTGCGGCGACATGTTGACTCACTCCGCGGTGGCCTACAAGTTGGAGCAGGACCAGCAGCAGCAGCAGCAGCAAGAGGAAGGCAATGACGAAGGAAAGAGCCGACACGAGGAGGCCGACTACATCTCGGCGGAATGCAGCCTCTCCGTTAGTCCTTCCGCCTCCTCCAGCAAGAGTGCCGAGGCTCCGGTGTCCGCCAGGGCCAATATAATCATGGTAGGTCATCATTACCTTACTTCACCTTTGCAAAGGATTCCCCAGTTGGTTTTGATGCATGTTTTCTTAGTTTCAAAGAAACTAATAGAATCGAAATTTATTAGGGTCCTTCTGCAAAGGGTTTTAGGGATCGGTTGCTATTACTTGTAAAACTAAAACTATCGTCCAAAGCCAAAGCAATCCCTAGAGGATGGGCCTCACCACGACCTGCACAATCGCTACTGGCGCGAGTTTTTTGGTTACACGCCAGCGGACCGCTTCCTGCTCCGGGCCAAGCAGGTGGAGATGAAGCGTCCCCCAAGAACAGTGCCCGGCAGTTCCAAATGGGATTCCCTGTCCCTGTCCATATGGAGGAAGTTCCAGGACGCCCAGCAGACCCGTCACATATACAAGACCAAGATGCGGCTGTGGCGATTCATTTACACAGTGGCCATGGTGAGTTGGGATAATGTTAAGGCCAATCCATGTCTCGAGCGCTCTCTCCCCCGTCTCCATCACCGATCCGCAGACGAACTATCCTAGGTACGGCTTGTATCTAGTGGGCTCCTCGATCTCCCACTTCGGCTCCAAGTTCTCGGACATGGACATTTGCATGCTGGCGTGCACAAATCCGAACATTGATCCGAGAATGGAGGCCGTCTACCACCTGCAACTGATGAGGGAGCTCCTCAGCCGGACGAACGAGTTCCAGGACTTCAATCTGATCGAGGCCCGGGTGCCCATTCTGCGCTTCACCGACTGCCGCCACAAAGTGGAGGTCGACATCAACTTTAACAATTCCGTTGGAATCAGGAATACCCATCTGCTGTACTGCTATTCCCAGCTGGAGTGGCGGGTGCGTCCGATGGCCTTGGCTGTGAAGCAGTGGGCCCAGTACCACGACATCAACAATGCCAAGAACATGACCATTTCCAGCTACTCGCTGATGCTGATGGTCATCCATTTCCTGCAGGCCGGAGCCAGTCCGCCGGTTCTGCCGTGCCTGCACAAGCTGTATCCGGACAAGTTCGGCCTCCTGCTGCCCAGCGACTTCGGCTACGTGGACATGAACGAAGTGATGGGTCCGTATCACTCGGACAACACCCAGTCCCTGGGCGATCTCCTGGTCGGATTCCTGCACTACTACAGTGTGTTCGAGTACAGCAAGTACGCCATTTCAATTCGCGTGGGCGGCGTCCTGCCCGTGGAAGTGTGCCGGGCGTCGAAGGCACCCAAGAACGACATCCACCAGTGGAACGAGCTGTGCATCGAGGAGCCCTTTGACCAGACCAACACGGCCAGGTCCGTGTATGATTCGAGCACGTTCGAGCGCATCAGGGCCATCTTCCAGGCCAGCTACCGGAGGCTGGAATCCACGAGGAACATCAGCTCCATTTTTGAGGACTACGATGGGCCCACCATTGTGATGCAGCAGCCGTCAGCGGACTCGGAGTGCGATTTCTACGAGGGCCAGCAGCAGCAGCAGCAGCATCAGCATTATCAGCATCAACTGGCCCACAGGTCGGTCTTTCGCCCCAATAGTGAGTTTCCCTCGCCGCGCCCCTGGAAGCTGATGGTGGACAAGGCCACCACGGCCATTTGGACTGACATCAACATGAGGACGGACCAAAAGGAGCCGGAGGAGCACCAGTCCCGGGAGATGGGAGTCGACGAAGACTCCGTGGCCACCGAGCCACCGCTTGCTTAAACACTCGCACCACCACAAGAAACAAAAAACACAAACAAAAAACGTTCATACCACTCTCAAAAACAAGTCAACGAAACAAGCATTCATTTAAACCCCATCAGGACGTAAAAAAAATTGAGACGTTGTGAAAGTAAGTTTTTTAGTAGCAGTTGCCGGACGCTTTTACACCAATTTAAATTTGACGTTGGATATTATATATGCCTAGGGAATTTAGTGAAATGACCAAATAAAAATTCACCAAGCATCCAAGGCAATGCAAAGTCGGTCGCAAAAAAAACACTTAAGTCTGTAAAAAGGCAGAGAAATATTTTCACCTCGAATCAAACGAACCAAACTAGTTTTACCAGCTTCAAAAGCAATCAATTTGCTGAAAAATCCTGAAAAAAAATATTAAATTCCAAATAAAATAAAAAAAATATATAAAAATTATAAAATGAAAAAAAAAATTAAGCAGCACTAGCGATAGTTTAGTTAAAACCTGTGAGGCAGGGCGAGATATCCAGAATAATGCAGGGAAGTAGGCTTTTATAGCTTGAAGGTTTACACTTTTATACCTGCACAAAAAAATCAAATAAACACGAAAACTCCACTAGAAAATACAAAATAATACGAAAACCAACGAAAAACACTTCAAAATACCAAAAGAGGCTCTATTGAAAAAATACACAAGACATTTTTGTAACAAAATAAATGTAAAAATCGCGCTAAACATCTTCACAAAAACGCTTACGAGCTACGATTGAGTCTGAAAGCTCAAGCCAGAACTAAGATAATGTTTGATGATAGCGCAAAAAAAATGATATAAAAATAAATAAAACTAATACGGCAAAAGAGTTCTTAAGAGACGAGGGGGTTTTTATGGTGAAGGACCTAGAAACTAAATATACTTAGTATTGAGTGCCTTAGTAAAGAGGCAGCGCTTCAAAGACTCGTACATTGTGATCTGAATTTTATTGTCATAGGATTAACTAGGTAATAATTACTTGAAATATTCACTGCATGTGTGCGCTTACATATCGGCCAAATGAAATCATCCATCATCGGGCCATTAGGCGGCGGTCTTCACTTCAACACTGGGACACGGTCTCAAGCTCGGACTAGGACTCTCTGGGGTCTCGAATGAAATTATGTAGGATGCTCAATTTGATATTCCGCTCTGATTAATTCTTAGTGGTTGCCGTCATCATCGAATATCACCCTTGGGACACACACCCCACTCCGAATGGCCGGAATTCTCGCACATGTTTCAGTTTGGCAATTATCTAAGGAAATCAAATCAAATCATTGATGCAGCTGTTACGCAAGGGGGGATGATGGCTGCTGGCTGCTGGCTGAGTGCCTGCCTAGTGGTGGCGACCGATGGACAATGGACAATCTATCAGTCTATCTGGGGGCGTGGTCCAAACTCTGTTAGCATCCGCATCTGTTCGGGGAAATTGCGGGAGAGCGAGGTGGGTGCGGGCGGGTATCGATGACAACCAAAAATGTCAGTGCAGCAAATTATTTCATCAATTGCAATGCTCGATTTCAGTGCACCGGGGATGCTGGAGAGCTGGTGGTTCTGTCCTGTCCCGCTTTGGGTAATTGATATAATGCCGATGGGTTCCTGTTTTCCGGGTCAAAACTCCTGTCCTCACCCACCTAATAGCGTCGAACTGTCAACGGGATTGGGATTGGATTGGGATTGCGATTGCAATTGGGACTTTGGGTGGGTGGTGAGTGGTGCAGTGTGGTGTGGTGTCTGTAATGCAATACCGTGTGGCATCGCCAATCGCCATCGCCATCGCCATAATCATCATTATCATTAACGCAGCCG
Organism: Drosophila diplacantha; assembly: GCA_018874655.1. NCBI lineage: Eukaryota > Metazoa > Arthropoda > Insecta > Diptera > Drosophilidae > Drosophila > Drosophila diplacantha. Next base: position 2,865 of record JAEIIO010069510.1, on the reverse strand, counting down.
AACAATTGCCACACTAATTTGCGCATATGTGCAAAAATGTTTGACAATTAAACGCCGCAGCCAAGTCCCTCGATCATTTTTCATTCTCGCAAGTAATTAATGTCTTTTGTTAATGGTAATGCATTTGCATTCGCAATTGGAATTATACCCCAATCCAGAGCTAAGACAATTTGCACAACAAAGGGCGCCATGGAATGCTGAAGGATGAACTTCATTAAAATTTTGCACGGCGCAGGATTGGGATTGGGAAAATAGAGAGCAGCAGCTGCTGCATTAAAATTCCTGTCCGGGATTTGCTCTTTGGTCTTGAATAATTATTCATTGTCATTGTAATTGGCGTGACGGGCGCTAAATGGAATCATAAAAGGGAGCGGCAGGGGCAGCTGGAAAAATGGGAAAAACTCCGCCTGTGCTGACAATTTTCATTTTTCCACCAGCCAGCCACCAAAATTGAAGTTGCTCGATTACTTGGACACTTTTTTGCTGCCTCCCACATGTCGGGAGGTATTCCTTTTTTTGTGCTGCTGTCCTGGAGAAAGAGCGATTACTCCCCATGGGTCTCGGGATTGGGATTGGGTTTTTGGTCTCGGTTTTGGTCTTGGCTTTTATATTGTTTGGGACACGTACGGGAATTTTCATTCGATGTCATTTCAATTTTCCTGTGCTCCTTTTTTATGGACGCACAGAGACAAAAAGGGTTTCGATTGGGAAAGATGCAGCTAAAACACAAGGACCCGACATGGGATTGCGTTTCTATCGCCGCCTGTCGCTGTCCCTGTCCCTGGAAACTCTATCCTTTGGGCCTTTGTTTTCTTGTTGGTCACTGAGCAACAAATTACCTGAGGCAGGTGAACAACGAGCAAAGGACCACTGCTCACTCCTTGGCGTGGACGAAGGAATGAATAAATGAATGAGTGCCCAAAGGAGTAAGGGAATGTGCGAGTGCAAGACTGAGTGACTGCTGATTGAGCGAGCCACCTGGGCAGCTTTATTTTAAAGAAAGAAAGAATCCTGTAATGCAATTTGAAAGCAATTAAACATGTTTGTTAAGTAACAAATAATATACATACATGAAACTAAAGATTGTAATACATAAAACGTGTATAACGACATGGGAAGACATTAGTTGCAGTTTCTGGCTACTTTTTCTATGCAAACGACTTTCGTATTAATGAACTTTAAATACTTGTAATGCCATTAAATATTTAATTGTGTACTAAATTTCCCCCCGTATTTGTTCTTCTAATTGCAGGTAAGCTCATTACGTCAATCCTTTTTAACACACCACAAAAGCGGCAGAATCAACAACAATAATAACTAATGTTAGCGTAAGTGCTTGTCTACAATTTTAATTAGGTTTAAATGCAATTTAATGCATTTGTTTTTTGTGATGTGTTGTGTTCTGTGCGTGTTTGTGTGTTTTTGTACCATGTTTTGGTTTGCCAAATGCTGAAGCACTTAACATTATTTCAGACTCGGCGAACGAGCTAGCTGCATTGAATTTAAATTTGAAAACAATAAATCATTTCTACCTTGTGATGATAAATGCAGTGAATAATTTTATGCAGATTAGAGTGGGTATATGGCTCACATGTGTGTGCATTCCCGTACAATTAGAAACGCATTAAATATTTAAAAGCCAGCCGTGGATTATTGCTTCAAATAAATATTTATGTTTTGTTTGCTTTCGCCTGATTATATGAACTCTCCCGCATAGGGTATGTGCACTTTATTTATTTCGCGAAATACATATGTCCTTGGGCTTTCGTTCTTTTACGATTCGTCATAAAAAACGGGTGACACACGACCTTTTCGGGAAAGAGTTTATTCCCTTAGTTTTATGGCTCATTTGGAGTTTGTTTTTCAGTTTCCGCCCCTCGCATTGGATGAAAACAACTCAATTTCTGTAATGACCACGCCTTGCCGATAGTTAAACGCTTCGGACATAACTATTCGAAAAAGAAACAACGAACGAAAATCAATCAATGTAAAATGGGGGAAGTCCCCGTACTATAGAGCTTTAAGGCGTGCCACGCCACGCCCACCGCCGCCGCCGATTCGGCAATCAAGCTCATTTATTATGCATTTTTCATACGAGTATGACGGCGTTATTCCTCTTTTTTATTTCGGCGAACTCTGTGCAGACAATTTAAAATCAACCGCAGAAAAAGCAGCAGGGCTGGGAAATATCCTGCGAGATTGGAGGTGGAGCGCCGGAGGATGCGAGGGGCAGCCAGAGTTGCCTTCATGCGCGAGGTCTGTGACAACCGAAGGCAAACAAAATCGATCGCAAAATCCACGCACATACACAAATTACCCGCATTTTTTGTTTATGGGAAAAATTGAAATTCATGCAGAACAGCCAGCCCTTCATCATCCGTGTCCATATCCATATCTGCCAGAATATATCTAGCTGCAATCCATATCCCTGTCGTATCGCTGTCATCAATGGCCCCTAACAATCTGGCGATAAAGGTTTCTCCTTGAACAGTTGTGGCCGCAAAAATATGTATTATGGGGTTTGTGATGCGGAGCTCTTTATTCACAATGCAATACTTAAAACGCCACAAAAAAGGATATTAAATTAGTAGTTTAGGGGCTGTGATTGCTGTGCGGGTGCACGCAGAGGTCAGGCAGAGAGAGAGCTGTCGCGATTTAATAACAATCGATATCTTAACTAGTTTCGAAATACATTTAACTAATATTTTTCTGCTTACCTTTAAATTTGAAACATCAAGTTAATTTCTAGGCATTTTCTGCTACCCTATCAGCTCAACCATTGCTGTAATTCGTTGCAAAGAATTGTTTCTTTTTATACCATGTACCGTAGGTACAAAGGTATATTAATTTTGTGCAAATGTATGT
>JAEIIO010069459.1:0-16183 GCA_018874655.1 Drosophila diplacantha | reverse complement strand
TAAGGCTTGTAGTTATCAACGTGACTTTCATCAAATAAACCGGCTAAAAAAGTGCAACGCTTGCCTTCCGAGAAATCTGCGTTTATGGGTTTATTTTCTGCGATTCTGTAAAAATGACAATTTTGACCCCATCTCAAATTCTTTGGAGGTATTTTTGCTTTGCTTTTGCCTACCTGGCTGGTAGTAGTAGGGTTTGCGTTTCACCCCATTCGCAGTAGTTTTTTCTTTAAATTGTTGGGGTGTTTCCCATACATTATACACATGAATGTGATATATAAACATGCAAATGTCGGATCTATTTAACCTGCTCCCCACTTGTGTGTACATTGACAAAGCGCGAGTGTATGGGTAGGCTTTATATAGAAGGAATACTTGTGTCTGGCGGCAAGTGTGTGCTGCCCTTGGCCTTATCAATGATAAGATTAATTACTTGCCAGCCGTGTGAGTCATTGCAACTTAAAACCGATATACATATAGAAGAGTTTGCCTGCCTGAGACTGTCAATACAAGCCACACGTACAAACATACATTCACTAGTGTAACGAATCTCAGTTTGCCCAGCCGACATACGATATATAAACATATATATTTTATGCCGAAACAACATCTACAGACGTACAAATATGTGCCCTCACACATACGGTGGAACGGGGCTTCGAACTGAGCGCGACGAAACGGGGCAAGGTTGGGGCATTATCGCATCACATGCACATGACATCAGCGCAACACTGCGTATACGTAATGTGGCGATACCACTGATTGAATGAATTGGCTTACCAGCGACTGTCAACCCCACTAATCGTTGATCCTCATTCTATCTCTTCTATTCCATAGGTAAGCAAAAAATCTACTGTGCGAAATGCACGAAAAAGTGCTCCGGCGAGGTGCTCCGCGTAGCGGACAACCACTTCCACAAGGCCTGCTTCCAGTGCTGCCAGTGCAAGAAATCCCTGGCCACCGGCGGATTCTTCACAAAGGACAGTGCCTACTACTGCATACCGGACTACCAACGCCTCTACGGCACCAAGTGCGCCAACTGCCAGCAGTACGTGGAGGGTGAGGTGGTCAGCACCATGGGAAAGACGTATCACCAGAAGTGCTTCACCTGCTCCAAGTGCAAGCAGCCCTTTAAGTCGGGTAGCAAGGTGAGTTACAATGACACTTCTTATACAGCGCAGTCTGACGATAAACATTTCCCTCCCTCCAAGGTAACCAATACTGGAAAGGAGGTGCTCTGCGAGCAGTGCGTCTCGGGTGCTCCAGTGTCGCCCAGTCGTCAGGCGGGCGCAGGAGGCGTTTCCTCGCCCGCTCCTCCGGCGGAGAGTCCCACGAGGGCCACTGCCCACCAGCAGCACGGCGGTGTGATTTCGCACAAGGCTCATCTCAAGGAGGACTACGATCCCAACGATTGTGCTGGATGCGGTGAGCTGCTAAAGGAGGGCCAGGCCCTCGTGGCCCTCGACAGGCAGTGGCATGTTTCCTGCTTCCGGTGCAAGGCCTGCCAGGTGGTGCTCAACGGGGAGTATATGGGCAAGGATGCGGTGCCCTACTGCGAGAAGTGCTATCAGAAGGGATTCGGGGTGAAGTGCGCCTACTGCAGTCGCTTCATTAGCGGCAAGGTGCTGCAGGCGGGCGACAATCATCACTTCCATCCAACCTGTGCCCGCTGCACCAAGTGCGGCGATCCCTTTGGCGACGGCGAGGAAATGTACCTGCAGGGCAGTGCCATCTGGCATCCACGATGCGGCCCGGGTCCATCCGAGTCCGGCATTATCCTGAACGGAGGAGGCGGCGGAAGTACCTCGGTGGCGGGAGGCGCCTCTAATGGCAACTTCACGGACACCGAGTGCGACCGGATGAGCTCCAGTGCCCTCAGCGAGATGGTAGGTAGAAGTGACTTTGACATGGATCCCAAAGGCCCAAATTAATTATCCAGCAACAAAAAAGCACGAGAATCCACCACGATCACGATCTTAAAGCGGCTTTTGAGTTTGCTACTAATTTGAATGCAGCAAAGTGCAAATACAAAACACGTTATCCATAAAAATCAATTTAATGGAGCGATATTTTTTTATATTCCCCTTCAGAATATTACTCACCGTATTGATATAATGGGCATAAAACCTTAAAACAAACTAGCGAAAGCACATCAACATGTTGCTAGGAATATCTTTCACAACTTTTTGAAAAATATCGCTCTTTTAGTCTTACAACCATCCACTTTGCACCAACCAACACACAAACACATGCAATTTATGATTTTATAATTTTAAACTTCTTCGCATTTTAGTTGTTTTGAGCTTGCGTTTTTTATTTTCCGTTCGTTTTCAGTACATCCGATCCAGAACACCGAGTTTTAATGGTTCACTTTATTCCTCTAGCCGCAAGGTTTGTTTTCTTTATGATTTGTATGATTTCCCATCATTTTTGCCATCGTTTTTGAATTGTACTAAAAACACCCCGAAACGAAAAACACGCGGCACTGCATGTAGAGGAGATATAACCTGATCTGCGGACTAATGAGATTACCTTTTCAGCACTATCGAACGGTCAGTCCCGGTCTAATACTTCGCGAGTATGGAAGACCTAATGCCGAGGATATCTCGCGGATCTATACCTACAGCTATCTGACGGATGCGCCGCACTATCTGCGCAAGCCGATCGATCCGTATGACAAGACGCCGCTGTCGCCGCACTTCCACCGGCCGTCGTCCTACGCCGCCACCACGGCGAGCAATGCGGGATCCGTGGCCGGTAGCCGTCCTCCGTCGCGTCCCCACTCGAGGACACGCAGCGCCATGAAGGTCCTGGTGGATGCAATCCGCTCGGAAACGCCGCGACCCAAGAGCCCCGGCATGAACAACGAGGAGCCCATAGAGCTGTCCCACTATCCGGCTGCCAAGAAGCCGCCGCCGGGCGAACAGCCCAAGATCGAGCGGGACGACTTCCCCGCTCCACCGTATCCGTACACGGATCCGGAGCGCCGGCGGCGATACAGTGACACCTACAAGGGTGTACCCGTGTCCGATGATGAGGACGAGAATGGCAAGCAAACCAATGGCAAGGCCAAGAATGGCGAAGAGCAGCAGTAAGTAACCAAATAAGATGATTCAAAGAAGTCTATAGTAAATCCGTAACCCGCTTTAGACGTCTTCAACGGGAGGCCGAGCAGCTGGAGAAGCTTAACTCCGGCATCGGCTCAGCGATTGCCAAGGACCTCAAGGAGCATGCCAAGTACAGGAAGTGGAAGCAAAACAATCTGGATCCGCGAAATGCCTCCAGGACGCCTTCTGCTTCCAAGGAGCCGGTCTACAAGTTAAGGTGGGTAGCCCGTGAAAGTTCTTACAAATTTTCAGGTATAAGAATGTTAGTAAGCCAGGTTAAATCAATTAAAAATCAATTGTAGTTTCAATTTATTTGCAATCTTTATAGTTTAGCGTTTATAATGGTAAAAAATTCAGTCTAAGGTATTTAAAGCAGCTTATCACTCGACTTAACAGCTCATTTGCTGGTTTTGTTACTTTAGTTTTTATTAGGTTTAAATATGGATCGATTAGATTGCAGTCTGCTATGATTTAATTTCTGCTAAATTTCCCAATCTTAATAAAGCTTACTTATTAATGACCCTTGTAGATACGAATCGCCCATCGGGGCCTCACCCTCGCGCAATCTGGACCACCAGAAGCCCTTCTACGAGGACGAGATGTTCGATCGCTCCACCAGCTATCGCGGCTCGCTTGGCAAATCCCTGGGAAACGCACCCAGTTATAATGGTAATCCTCTATCCTTGAACTATCCTTGATCCGTAGTGTTTCAGGCCCGCGATTCAAGTAGATGTTACCGATATTATATATATAGCCCAATTACGTTTATAGCCATACATTCCTACCGATCGCCGCCTAAGCCCGGATACGGATTCAAAACGACGACTCTGCCCTATATACGCAACGGCTACAGCTCAGTAAGTGCTGCCTGTGTTGCTCTAGATCAGATCCTCCTCGGTGACGGGCTGTGTCAGTTGTATCTCGTACTTACCGCTAATATACATGTAGTCTAGCCCAATGTAATCATAAGTCGATCTGTTCTTGCTGACGGTCTCGTTTGTCTTTCTCTCACTTATACTGCTGCCACTGGTCGCTCACATGGATGAACTAACAATATAATTATCAACTGGTTGGTCTGCTGCTTCCTTGTGTGTCTAATCCTATGCTACTCCAATGAAATATATATGTGTATGCTATTGTTGCCCTGACACCACCGATATCACCCACCAATCCATTAAAAACTAACACCCATACACTATAAACCGAACTCAAACTCAAATTGCATCACCATATGAACATGAACATCAACAACACCATCTACTCTGCCCAGTGGTGAGTGCGCTGCGCCATGTGCCAAAGCCAGGATACGGCCTGGCACCACGCTCCCACACATTCAGCTCCACCACATCTGCTGCGGCCACGATGCATGGTGCCACTGTAAGACCGCTTTGCTGTTATGCCGTAGACATCTTTTGAATTGAGTCCCTTTTTAGTTAAGATCTATGTACTTCCTCCTTAATTTTGCACTGCTTTTGGGTTTTTGTTTGTTAGTTTGCATGTTATCTCATGTCCTATGATAGGAATACTAATTAAGAACTCTCCGTTTAGGATTTCTCGTATGGAGGTCTCGGCGACAAGACGCACAGCACGGATTTGAGCTGCGGAAAATCGGAGGGTGAGATCCGGAACACCCCGCAACGGCTTTGATGTCCTGTTCTAAAGTAATCCCTTCTTTACAGCTTCTGTAGACTCCATCACCGAGGGCGATAGACGCGCCCTGATGGGCGGGGACCTGCCCGCTTCAAGCACGTACTCGGGGGCTCTTTCCTACCACTATCCTCAGGCCGGACTCATCCGGCGCAGTCTGCCCAACATGGCCCACTCGATGCTGGTTCACGAGCCGGCAAAGATATATCCCTATCACCTACTGCTTATCACAAACTATCGTCTGCCCTCGGACGTTGATCGCTGTAATCTGGAGGTGAGCTTAAGTCAGAGATCGAGTGGGGAATCTAGAGTATAACTTACTTTTGAATCTCTTTCAGCGTCATCTATCGGATATTGAGTTCGAGCACATCTTGCAGTGCGCCAGGTCGGAGTTTTACAGGCTTCCCCAGTGGCGGCGCAACGAGCTGAAGCGTCGGGTTAAGCTCTTCTAAGAAGCCAGTTACCGGTGCCAGAAGCGACGATAGCTACCCAAGTGGAGGCTGCATGTGACGAAACCAAAAGAATTCAATTTACCTTAAACAGCCGCGGGTTATACGGATCGGAGGAGGAGAAAAGAATGCAAATTGAAAACGAAATGGGAAACTATGCTAATTTCACAGCCAGTTTTGAAACACGCTTTAAATAAATAGTTGATGCAAGTGAAACCAACTAAACTAAATTTAACGAAACATAGTTACATTTACAGTGCGGAGCGGCCAGCGTGCGGCTCCAGTTTATTTTTTTAAGAATTAGTTGCGCTAAAGCAAAGATTGTAACTGAAAACTAAATATACATATGTCTATATGATTATGGAAGGAACAGATGATCCCAAATAAAAACGAAGAGTATACAAATTTCAATTAGTTAAAAAATGCAGCATGTACGGCATATTCGCTTTTTATACGCAGTGCAAGCGCAAACACAAAACTGGACCTATTTTCTAAATTACACTTTAATTCAACCATGTTAACGGGCCTAAGAACCGATAAATGCATCAAAGAATGAGCAATTAATGTACCTACAGCAGAATCACACAGCAACCAGCGCGAATCGTTACATGTGTGGCATCAAACGCGCTAAAATATTACGCAAATTTTATTTATTACTAAATATTTTATTTATTTAAATAGAATATGTCAAAGAATAAACCAGAGATAATAAAACAGGACAAAAACAATGTCTCAACGTGTTGACAATTATTTAAACATTTTGAGTGGCGATTACTAGTACCCTTAGTTCTAGATGGCGCATCTTATCCTTGACTATTGCCAGCGTATGTAGGAAATAGTTTATTTGCCTTGTTTCACTCTTACTCCTAAAGAAACACCAACTAGACCTTAATTCTGTGTTTTGTGTTTGGGACGCAATTCGTAACGGGAATGTAGACTTCATAAATATTGATCTAGATTTCACAGATCGAGATTCTCTATATAGATATTGCACCATGGGTATTGCACTAGTTTTGCTTGTGAAGAGCCTCTTCCGCCCGTAGACTATACGTTAGCTGGGTCTTCATCACCGACAGGCTGCTGCCGATAATCTTCTTATGGTAAATCTGTCGTGTGACGAACCCAAAGTCATCGTAGAAGTCCCGCTCGCACTCCTGCCACTCGGACATTGTGCACTCTAGCGATGCGTAGCCACCGCTGACGCAGTTCTTGGCCAGCAGTTTCACCATCGGACCCATGATTGTTTGGTACGGATAGTTTGGCTCCAGTGCGAAGCGATAGATCCAGGCTGCATTGTAAACAGCATGATGGTTCTTCACACTTATTGCGGCCACAATCCGGCGACGGAATTTGTTCTTAATGGACTCCTCGTAGGGACAATTCTCAATAAAGATCTGGTAGCTGGCCTCCTTGGGTGAGCAGCGGAAGATGAAGGGCTCGTAGCACTCGGCCACTAGGGATTGCGATGGCTTTGTCTGAAAAAAGAATTTAGATGCGTTTAATATTAATACTAGGGATAAAGTACGCCGGAATTACCCGCATTAGCTCCACTGCCTTCGCGTAGAAGGAGAAGTAGGTGCCGACGAACAAGCAAAATATGCAGATCGGCACGGTAAGGGCACAGAAGAGAAGCGGCACTCCCAGAAATATGAAGAATATCGCCCAGGTAATGACTATAAACTGCAAGGTGATCTGAGGTGAGGTAATTAAAAAGTAATTAATTAAGAGCAAGAAAGATTTCAAGTAGAGATAGGTCACGTAGTTGATGCACTCACCTCTCTGAAGCAAAAGACGAAGAAGGACTTATTGGAGAAGGACATGATATAGTCCCGTACCAGCTCCTGGTACTTCAGTTCGTCATCCGCCTTGTAGTTGCGTATAACAATAAAAGGCTGCATTGGTAAAATTTAAATAAATAGCCAAACAAAATAAAAATAAAAACACTGCCCCAAACAATGTGACCGAAGTATGCTAAATACTGGTATTAAGGACTACAAAACCGGCAAAATACCAATATTGGTATGCCAAAATCGATTGTTCCACGCTACTATCGATAGGCCCTTCATGGTTTTGACCGTTCTTCGCTGAATCCTGAAAAGGAAAATAACATTCAAATCCCGGCTCATCCGTATCCATGGCAGACGCAGTGGGTTCAATCCAATCCGATGGCCAGCGGCAGTTTATCTGCGGAGTAATCGAGGGGTTTTACGGCCGGCCGTGGACTACGGAGCAGCGCAAAGATCTATTTCGGAAGCTGAAGTCAATGGAGCTCCATGGCTCCAGTCCGTCGTACATGTATGCCCCCAAGGACGACTACAAGCACCGAGCTTTTTGGCGAGAGCTGTACACGGTGGAGGAGGCGGATCACCTATCCAGTAGGTAGCCTTTCAAATGGCCTAATCCTTGCCCTAATCCCGTGCTCCCGTGCAGGTCTAATTGCGGCCGCGAAGGAGGCGGGGATCACCTTCTACTATGCCCTCTCACCCGGCCTGGACATGACCTACAGCAGTCCCAAGGAGATAGCCACGCTAAAGCGTAAACTGGATCAGGTTTCACAGTTTGGATGCGAGGCGTACGCCCTGTTATTCGACGACATCGAGTCAGAGCTCTCGAAGGGGGATAAGGAAGTCTTCCAGACGTTTGCCAACGCCCAGGTTTCAGTCACCAACGAGATATACACGCATCTCGGCAGCCCCAAATTCCTGTTCTGCCCCACGCAGTACTGCGCCTCTCGGGCTGTGCCCAATGTGCAGGAGTCAGAGTACCTCAACACCTTGGGCTCGAAGCTGAACAACGAGATCGACATCCTCTGGACAGGGGACAAGGTCATATCCAAGACCATATCCATTCAGTCAATTCAGGAGATTACCGAGGTGCTGCGCCGTCCGCCGTGCATCTGGGATAATCTCCATGCAAACGATTACGACCAGAAGCGGGTGTTTCTGGGGCCCTACACCGGGCGGTCGCCGGAACTGATACCACATCTGCGCGGCGTGATGACCAATCCCAACTGCGAGTTCTACGCCAACTTTATAGCCATCCATTCACTGGCCTTTTGGTCACGCTGCAGGCTGGACTCAAAAATGAATAGTTCGTTGAGTGCGGACATTAAATTGGAGACTGAAAATGAGGATGAGCTGCCGGCAGAGTTCCTCTCGAAGAACGTTTACCACCCAAGGGTGGCTATAAAGTGCGATTGGCTATAATTACATTTATTTTTTGCAAAACTAACTCCTAAATTCTTTGTAGGAACGCCATTACGGAGTGGCTGCCGGAATTTTTCATGGAGAAGGAAGCGTGGGGACCGATAACCAAACCGCAGCCTCAAGTGCAAATGGTCATGCCAATCATTCCAATTATACCCTCGATTAACACTTGCATGAGTCTCACTACCACTACAACGACGTCCACAAATACACGAACGGTACCGGAAGTGAACACCACCCAACTGCAGGCACTCGCGGAAGTTTGGTAATTAACTTTTGCCAGTAATTAATATTTGAATGCTAAAACTCTTAACGACAGCACCGTGACCTCCTCGCTGACGACCATCTCCAATCCTGTAATGAACTCCCTGGTTTCGCCGACCAAAGTCGTTACGAATGAGGAGATCATCAACCCCATACCCACAACGGCTGCCTGCAATATTGAACTGCCCAAGAAGATACCGATCTCCATAGTCCCTGTGCCCATCATGGAGGCAAAGAGTGTGGAGGCTTCGGTGAAACTGGGTCTGGACACCGAAGTGTTTGAGACAATTGAAGGCGAAGCGAAAAGCGAACTAAAAGAGGATAGGCAGGATGAGCAGCGAGAACTACTGGAGGCGAAGGCGGAAGCGGCGGAGGCGGTGGCGGAGAAAGAACTAGCTACCAAGCTGGAACCGGTGGCCAGTCTCAATGTGGACACCATGTTGGACGACAACAGTCTAAGTCCGCTAAGTGCTGGTGTCAACGAGCCGATGGAATGCAGTAGCAGCATAGCCTCCCAGATATCGCCGAAGGAGGAAGCACCCAAGCTAGTGGCGGACGATGTGCTTATGGAGTCTGTCAATGATGTGCATGTTAGTTAAAGGGGATTCATTGTGTCAATTCTGTGTTTATTATTCAGTTCTCTTCATTTGTTATAGAGCATGCATGTGGAAAGCGGTACTTCATCGCCGCTTTCAAATGCTGAGATGCGTGAAGAAAACGATGCTCAATCCATCCAAGCAAACGAACATGGGTATGACAGCTTTGTATTATATGTCCAAAAATTTGCAAGTTTTTGTTTTCAGTTCAACCTTGGAGAAATGCGGATCAAGGATAACTGCCGAGGACTTGGGCCTGCTCTGCGATCTGTTTTACCTGCCCTTCGAGCACGGCAGCCGTGGCCTGAAGTTGCTCTCCGAATTCAACTGGCTGAAGGGCAATGCAAATGTAATACTGCAGGACCGCTCCGCTGTAGGTGGCAATGCCGACAATAGCACCAAGCCGGAGGTCAGTGAGTGGCTGCAGCGTAGTGAGCACTTCGACGAGCTCTGCGCCAGCGTCTTGCAGTTGCTGATCAAGATCGCCAACTGCCAGAACAAAGAGATCTGTCACGAACTCTACTCTTATGTGTGGGACATATCAGGCGCCTTGTCGCTGCTCAACTGCTACATCAAGTGGCTGGCATTGGGACACTTTCCTCAGAACATGTCCTCCTACACAGAGGGCAGTTATACATGTAATATATCCCAACGGTATTACTGATATGGAAAAGGGATTGATCATTCCAACTGTTTTTAGGGTTCAGCAAGGGCTGGAAGGAGGCCTTCATGTCCGGCGACCAGGAGCCATGGGTTTTTCGGGGCGGCCTTATTGCTGACCTGCAGCGTTTGATGCCCGTGGACTCTGGCAACGATCTGTTCGTCTACAAGCTTCCTGAGAAACCTACGACTAACTACTATCTTCTGAGACCCTACTGCCCAGCAGACGAGGAGAATGTCAACGAGGTGTGCACCCGCACTTACCTTCACTGGCAACGGGAGCTGGATGGAGGCTGCTACATTCCGTTTCCCCTGCCTGCCAGCGTGGCTAGCATTGTGGCTGACGGAATGGTGGGCGCCTTTGTCACCCTTAACCCAGAGCTCTGCATTGTGGCCTACGACAATAACAACTGCATCGTGGGATACGCCTGCGCGGCTCTGGATGTGAACATATTCCGACGCAACCAGGAGCTGTGCTGGCATACGGAGATGCGCGACAAGTACTCTAAGGAGCTTACCCTGCAGGAGTCGGAGACTGGCGAGGGCTTGGCCCAACTTGTCGCCCGCTTTCTGGAGCAGTTTCATGGCAGCAGCGGCATTGAGGCTGTGGAGCAGTGTCCGGTAGAAGTAAGCGGCTCTTTTCCAGCCGTACTCAGTGCCGGCACTTTCCGGGAAGCAGAGGAGCGCGACTCTGGCATCAGCAAGAGACTGCTCACCGTTCTGCTTGGCGCTTTGCGAGCGAACGGATGTTTTGGCGTTCATGTCTGTATCCCTGAGAGAGATGTCGGCCAGGTAAACTTTTACACCAGAATTGGTTTCGTAGACGTTTATCGTGAAGAAACCACCAAATGCATTTACATGGGACGTCGCTTTTAGCCGTCGTATTCGTTTGCAAGTGTCACTGCCTCTGCTTTTATTGTTCCTTCTCAACCTTTGTATTCCGGCGAGCGGTGCAGCTACTCCGCTACCATTCTCATCTAGGTCTTGTGACAGTGTCCTTTTTGTATTCTTATAAGGTAACAAATGTGTTATAATGACCCGAGTGTCTCTTCCCCTCTAGTATTTGTCTTAAGCGTCGTTTTCTACGTGTGGAAAACAATAAAACTACAATATCTAAAAACTATTCCCAGCCCATTTTTATTAGCTGCTCCCACTCTGTTTGTCGAGATCGTAGAACCACACAGTATTCACGCCGTCCTCTATGATTTTTGCGTGCTGCATGCTGGGCAGTGGGAAGCGGCAGGCAATGATCTTGGTGTTGTGGGGACACTCTGCGATCAGCTTGTGTTCTAAGTCTTGCATCATCTGTTCCACTCCAAAGATGACCACAAAGTTGTAGTCCTTAATTTCGAACTTCCACAGATCGCGCCGGAAGAATCTCGTCTGTTTTGAGACCCCGTGTCGCAGGGCTGCCAGCCGGGAGTAGTAGACTAGCCAGGGATTCAGTTCCACGCCGTCGGTTCTCAGACCCCGGTGGTGCTGGGCCGCCGCTTAAGAGGATTACATAAGTAAATTAATAAAGGGCTTTGGGAATTCTTTAGAAACAGCCAGACTTACCTACCACGATGCGGCCGTCGCCGGAGCCAATGTCTAACAGTTTGCCACCGGCATTTTTAGGCAGGAAGCTGAGCACGTTCTGGATTTGTTCCGTGGTAGCCGGAACATAAGGTAAACAAATCCGTCGAAAAGCGGGTGCCACAAATGAAGCGCACACAATGGAAAGGCCGATGCCGATTCCGCCGGTGGCAGCTATTAGGATTTTTCCGCCCGTGGACATGCCAGTTTTCGAGGGTTTTGATATCGTTTTCGAGCCATCTCCAGTAAGGATTTCCATTTTAAAAGTTCCAATTTAAAAAATCCAGTTTGCTTGGATAGTGCAATGCCAAGCAGTACTATTTTCGAACACTGGCCACACTAAAACGTTTATGAACTAATGCAAGCAGTGCATTCGGTAATTTAAATTAATCACACCGCGGTCACACTGGCGACACTTTTTTCGTTCGTTTTTAATGTGTGCGTGCGCTTCCTATTACAATTTTTCGAAGGATTTTCCGTGTGTTTTGTTGACGTGCAGGCGCGACGAAAAGTGAAAAACGTAATTAACCAGTGCCGTGCAACAGGGCGGGTAAACGTTTGGCGTAAACAGCAGTGTGTGCCCGCGAGCGGACAGGCGCAAGGCGTTAAAAATGGCGAACGTAAGGGACAGCGACACATCACTGTGGCTGCATAATAAACTGGGCACCTCGAACGACTCGTGGATAAACGGCTCAATATGCTCCCAACTGAACAAGGAGGTGCTGCGAAACATCAAGGAATGCTTCCCGGACTTGCAGACGCAGGTGAAGCTGAAGCTCCTCCTCAGTTTCCTTCACATTCCGCGCCGTCTGGTGGAAGAGGTAAATGGCGTTGGTGTATGGGAAAAAAGTACACCAGCCAACAGCAGCCAGCCCACACGCACACATGCACGCTCTGAGAGATACAAACACGTATACAGCCTATGCTTCTGTTGGTGGAACATAAACCATAGTGAAAAGTGTTGAAATTGTGAAAATGTTTGGAAATTCGACGACTCCAATCAGTTTGCAAGTGTCCTAAAGTGTCCTTTGCCATTTTTTTGAGCCAATTGCAAGGCTATTTCGCCCACTGGTGAAAATAAATATTAGCAATGTGTTTCCCGCCACTTCTACTTTTGTGTACACATTTCTCTCTCTTACGCGAGCTCTCTCGCTCGCGCGCGTCCATGTGTGTGTGGGTGGGCTGCGGCGCTGGGTGGCTCTCGGTGGGTCGCTCTAATTTGTTTGCCGTCAATTGCAGTGGAAGGCGGAGCTGGAGGAGGTGATCGAGGTGGCCGGGCTAGATTCCGAGCTGTGGGTCTCCATGCTGGCGGAGACTATGAAGACCTTTCCGGCCACCAGCTCGCTGAACACAGAGATTTCGGACTACGAGGACACGCGTCCGATCTTCACAGATATGGTCAATGACCTGCGCAAGCTGGTCACCAAGCACTCGGATCTGGGCATGCTGCCTCTGGAGTGCCAATACCTGAATAAGAATGCCCTGATCTCAGTGGTAAGGTGCAACTAAGACGTCAATTTGAAACTCAATTTAACCCCTATGTTTGCTGGTTACAGGTGGGCCAACAGCCCGCTCCCGTCAAGCATTTCACGTTGAAGCGTAAGCCCAAGAGCGCACAGCTGCGCACTGAGCTGCTGCACAAGTCGGCGGATGCGCAGTCTTCACTGAAGAAGGCGTCGGCCCCCACAATTCCACTGCGGTCGCGCGGCATGCCTAGAAAGATGACAGACACTACTCCGCTGAAAGGAATACCGTCGCGCATGCCGACCACGGGCTTCCGCTCGGCCATCGTTCCGGGCAATGCCGCCCAGCGCCCCAATCTCAGTCGGACACCGGCCGGCCGCAAGGATGGCGGCATCAAGCTGATCGAATTCACCGAACAGCCGCTAGGATATGCGGCGGCCAAGAAGCGCAAGCGAGAACAACAGCTGGAGGAGCAGCAGAAGAAACAAGAGCAGAAGCAGCAGCAGCAAGCAGCGGCGGCAGCTGCAGCGGCCACGGCAGCCGCCGCCAATACGGGAGACAGCTCTCCCACCGATGGGGCAACAGCCAGTGGAGGCGAGACGCCTGTCACTCCGACGTCTGCTAACAACAGTTTTGAGATCAAAATGGAGCCACAGTTGCTCAACCAGAGCGCTGGTAGCCTGGAAGAGCCGCTGGACGAGGAGCTTGCGGGTAAATCGGCCATGGAGTGCGAACCGGAGACGCCAGAGTACGCTACAGCCACACTGGAGTTTGCCCAGGCCACGGCCACATCCGTGGTGGATACCCAACCCGGAAAACCCGCGATCGAGACCAAGACAAAGAGCCCACGTACTCCGAAAGCTGCAGCGAAACTGAACAACAACAATAACAGCTTCAACCACACACCAAAACGAATCAAGCAGGAGATTGAAATCAAGAGCGAGGAGATCATAGTACCCGCCAGCATCAAGCTAGAAAAGATCGAGACCTCACCTTCGTCGCAGGGCCAGCAGCAGCCGCAGCGTGTCATTATCCAGCAGCAGCCGCCGTCTCTGGTCCAGCGTACCCCGCACCTGCTCATACGAACTTCGCCCCAGAAGCGACAGAACAATGGAGCCACCACCAGCACTGCTACAACCACCACCGTTGGCAATACCACCATCAAGATGGAGAAGCTGGACATCAAGCCCATGTTACGTGCCACTGGCGTCTCACCCTCGACGAGTACAGCTGCCACGACTACTCTGCTCACGCCACAGCAGCTGCGTCAGGCGGCCAACCCGCTGGCAAATCTGCCCAACAATATCTCCGTGAAGATCACCTCCGCCAAGGCAAAGGCCGCGGCTGCAGCAGCGGCTGGACCCAGTGGCAGCCAGGCGCAGCAGCAGACGGTGCAGGTGCAGCAGGCGCCACAGCAGTCACAGCCGCCGCTTCTGATCAACAGCTCCACGCCCGTCATCTTGGCATCGTCGCCCAGTGCTCAACGAGCGGTAAGTTTGAAAAGCGACGTGGATTGAGAATTTAAAGCTAATTTCATTAGAATCTTGTCGTTAACACTAATCTAACTTTATCAAAATCTACATTAGTTTCTGTGCTGATTTTATGTTTCATTGTCTTGTTTTAGAAGGCTTTGGCGGCGCCTAGTAGTAGTAGTACTCCCACTACCACCACGACAATACCGTCGCAAGCCATAAAGACGATGCCGCTGAGCCAACTGAAGACTGCCACAAACAGCGGCCCCGTGATCATATCGCAGACGATTATTCAGCCGGCTAAGCGTGCTCAACAGCAAGCAGGTACGTCGAGTGCAGCGGCCGCTTCGCAACAGCAGCAGCAGCAGCAACAGCAACAACTGCTACAACAACAGATCCAGCAGCAGGCGCAACAACAGGCCCAGCCAGCGCAACAGCAGCCTCAGCAGCAGCAGCAGCAGACACAGTACATCATAGCCACGCCGCAGCAGTCACAGCAGGTGCAACAGCAGCAGCCAATGTTACCGACGCTTACTTCATTCACCCACGGTCGTCCTTTGCCGCAGACCACAACGCTGTACCAGACAACCGCAGCCGGTGGAAATGCACAGACACCCACAAAGATATTATTGAAAACATCGGGAACGTCGAGTGTGGTAGTGACGCCTCTCCGACAGACGCAACAGCAGCAGGCCACCACAGTGGTATCATCGAATCCGCCGCCTCTGGTGGCCACATCCGCTGCAGTGGTTTCGCCCGGACAGTCGACAACTCTGAATATTCAGAACGTGCAGCTACCGAACCGACCGGTGACCATTCAGCCTGCCTCTCAGGCGGCCCAGCAACAACACATGCAGGCTCAGATGCAGCAGCAGCATCCCCATCCGCAGCACACGATCGTGGCCAATACCACGGCCACGCAACAGCCCAAATTGTCGCAGGTCCTGATGCAGCCAAGCGGGGCTGTCGGAGCTGGCGGAGTGTCAGCTCTGAACGTTTCACCAACGTCTGGCAAAAACAAGACCATTATACTCACCCAAAAGGGCGTTATATTGCGAAACATAGGTGGCGACATGTACCAGCAAATACCCATCAGCAATGTGGGAAGCCTGCAGGGACTCGGTGGCACTACGCTCATGACCACTACGGCGGCTGGACCGCCTAGTCTGGTGAAGACAACGTCGGCAACCGGTGTACAATTGCAGCAGCAGCAGCAGGGTGCGCAGCCCGGCAAGCAGATTCTGCCCACCCTCATCCCAACCAGCACGCTGGGCGGACAGCACGTCATTGTGCAACAGCAGCAGCCCACAAATGTCATCGGAAATGTAAGTGAAACGTCAGGAAAGGCGCTTATCAAAAGCAAATGTTGCATCCCAGAAAACCCAATGTTTTGTATTTGGAATACTAATTATCATCATTCCCATTAGTCCCCGCAGCAAACCATCATTCGGCCTGTGATGACCAACGTTGGCGGAGGCTTGACCACGCTGCCGCAGGGCCTGACGCTGATACAGCGGCCGGGCCAGCAGCCGCAACTGGTGCAGGTGCAGGCGGCGCCGGGCAGCACGCAGCGCACGATTATCACGCAATCGAGCCCGGCGGCGGCAGCGGCGTCGCAGCAGCAGCCGCGCCAGCAGCAGCAACAAATACTGGTCCAACACAAGCCGGCTCCGACCCTGCAGCAGCGATTGGTCACCTCCACCACCAGCGGTGGCCAGGGCCAGCAGCCAGGCAATCCCAATGCCG
>JAEIIO010069367.1:0-11193 GCA_018874655.1 Drosophila diplacantha | reverse complement strand
TACTTCGTACGTAGGATTTTTTCCACTAATAAATTAACTACGTGGTCAAATTTTGTCAACCAGGAACGAGAGATTCCCGCAATGCATACGGTTCTCACCCGTGGAAACGCCACTGTGGCGTACACGCTCAGTGTCCTGGCCTGCCTCACCTTTAGCTGCTTCCTGTCCACCGTCTTTCTGGACTACCGCACGGACGCCAACATCAACACCGTGCGGGTGTTGGTAAAGAATGTCCCAGACTACGGAGCCTCCCGCGAGAAGCATGACCTGGGCTACATTACTTTCGACCTGCAGACGAACCTCACCGACATTTTCAACTGGAACGTTAAGCAGCTGTTCCTTTATTTGACCGCCGAGTACAAGACGCCGGCCAACCAGCTCAACCAAGTGGTGCTCTGGGACAAAATCATACTGCGCGGTGAAAACCCGGTGCTGGACTTTAAGAATCTAAACACCAAGTACTACTTCTGGGACGACGGCAACGGTTTGAAAGACAACCGGAACGTATCGCTCTACCTCTCGTGGAACATCATTCCCAATGCCGGTCTGCTGCCCTCAGTTCAGGCCACCGGCAAGCACATCTTTAAATTCCCCGCCGACTACGCCACATCGTCCATTTAGAATTAGTGCTAATTCAAAACTTATATAGTTTGTACCAAATAAAATCTCTTCTCTGTAATGATTTCGGACTGAATCCGGAGAATTGGGGAGAAGCTTCTCTGAAGTCTAGAATGTTTTATTGTTCAGTCCTGGCAGTATTTAGAAAGAATATAGGGAAATGTTAGGAAAGAAGTGGTCGTTACATAGATCTCATCAGTTGTTGTTTTATTTAAAATGTAAATCATATAAATTTATTGAATCAACAAACTCTTCAGTTACTTGAATCAACTAAACGTTTGCATGAAGAGGACACTGTATAGCATTCCTAAACAAACGAGCCGGCAGTAGTATATGGTTTATTTGATCACAAATTTTTGAATATAACTTATAGCCGACAGAAGAGGGTTGGGCTAGATTTCTAATTAAGAGGATATATACAAATCGGCTCCTCAAAGCTAAGCTGCCTTTCTTCTTCAGCGTAACATCAGTGTATTTCGGGCTTGCCAAAAGTAATGTCAAGGCTAACCCACCTATTATGACCTGCAATTCAGATACAGACCTGTTGGATTCGCATAAAAGTGAAAACAGTGATAAATGGTTTAAATTAGCCATGCTTGCTGGATTCTTCCTGCTTTTTATTAAACAAATTAGAGCCTCCCAATGCAAGTAAGCTTCCAAGTTAAGCAAACATCGACCATCCGACCGGTTGTGGCTCCCATCCACTGGGCGTGTTTTAAATGTTAGAAGCCCTGCATATTGCCAAAAATCTTGGCCGTTCGTTTTATATATAAAGGGTTTCATTCCAGGCTCTTCAGTAGTCTCTTATGATGGCCTCTGTTAAGTTTGTGAGTGGTCCGAACACAGACTTTAAAGCTCTTTAAGACTAAATAAGATTTTCCCACTTTCCAGGTATTGTACATCGGCCTGTTTGCCATTATTGCCGCCAATTGTTCGGCGGGTCTCCTAGATGACTTGATTCCGAAAATCGTGACGGAGTTTTATAACCAGGCTCCAACCGAAGAGGGCTACCGCTTCAGGTAGGTCCCATCAAATTTGATTTAGAAACTGTCTTGCTAAGACTCCAACCAATTTTAGCTCCGAAGACCCAAATGGCAGCAAACGAGAGGAAGTTGGGGTGATCATGAACCCCGGCACTGATAAGCAGGAGCTCGTAGTGATGGGCTCGTATTCGGTCCACGATGAGAAGACCGATACGGACACCGTAACCATGTACACCGCCGACAAGGGGGGCTACAAGGCGCGTTACCAAATTAAAAACCGTAAACTGAGTGCCGGGTCTCTGAAGTCCTCCGCTGGCTAATGAAGTTTCTGATCTGCAAACGGAAGAAAATATGCCAATCGGCCTTTTTTCAAAAATATGTAGCATTGGAAAAAGGCTATAAATTCACATTAAAATTATGTTTCAAGGGATTCCAAGAGAGCCCTGATATAGGAAGGATTAAATAATTTGTCTAGAGCTTAAAATTAAAAAAATTATATTTCTGAAATAACCTTATATGCATAATTCATACAGTATAAAATATTTGAGTAGAATAATCCTAGAGTGCAAGGAGCCTACATGAATTCGTAGCTGCCGTCGTCAAAGTTGCGATTACCGACCATAGGACCGCCCGCTCCCATTTGGTTTGGATTCTGGCCGCCCATCTGTGGCCGGAACTGGTTGCCGGGCGTGGTTTGGTGCTGGAGCAGCTGGCGCAGCCCCGGATTGTTGTTGCTCATCATGGGACGCACCATTCGCTGCTGCTGTTGCGCCTGCTGTTGCTGCTGCTGCTGCATGGCGGCCACATTCGGAGCCACCTGCTGCAGCTGTTGCTGAAGATTCTGATTGGGAACGCCGCCAGGTCCGACGCCCACGCCAACGCCAAGAGGCATACGTTGCTGCTGCTGCTGTTGCATCATGTTCATTTGCATTTGGTTTTGCTGCATCGGCATGCCGCCTGGACCGGGGCCAGGACCACCTCCGGGGCCTCCGCCGCCCATCTGCATATTTAGCTGGTACTGGTTGTAGTGCTGTTGCTGAGAGTTGTCCTGCTGCATCTGCTGCTGTTGTTGCTGAAGCTCCATGGGGGACTTTCCCTGCTGCTGGAGCATTTGCTGCTGTTGTTGCTGCTGTTGTTGCATGCTGCCATGTTGCTTCTGCTGAATGACCTTTCGCAGACGTTCCACGAACATCGCCTGATTATTGGGAATGAAACCAAGAAAGGCGTGGCGGTCGGGCGTGTACAGAAGGATGAGTACCTTGAGCTCGCAAGCGGGCGCGTTGGGTATAGACGAGAAGTGCACGCAGCCGGCGTACCCAGAGGTCATCATCTTGGCCAGCGAATCAAGAGCTTCCCCGGGAGTGGGTCGAAAAACCACCATTTTGGAGTCCTTTAGAAACTGGCCTCCAATGTTGCCCACCAAGTGTTTAGGCATCAGCTGCATCAGCAGCTTGGGCGGCCAGTTCTCCGCCTTGATCTCGGGTTCGCCGTCTTTTATGTTGGTGCACACAGTGCACTGGACGCTATGGGGTATCTTCTGCTGGTCGGGCTTTGGCTTCTCCGACCACTCTAGCACTCCCGTCCAGATCTTTTCCCGAAGGGAGGCTTGCTCCTGCTGCGGATTCGCCTGCTGCTGCTGTTGTGGATTGCCTTGTTGTTGGGCATTCGCCTGCTGTCCCACTTGTTGCTGTTGCTGCTGCTGCTGTTGGGGATTGGGCATGTTGACTACTGCGTTGGATACCGGCATCATGTTGTTGCCGGCATTGGGATTGCCCTGCTGCTGTTGTTGCTGGGCCATTTGCTGTTGTTGCTGCTGAAGCTGCTGATGATTAAGCATCTGCTGCTGGTTGAGCATTTGCATCCTCTGCTGCTGCTGCTGCTGCGCCTGCGCTTGTTGCTGCTGCAGCGAGCTGACTGTCTGGTTGGGCGGCGGCGCAGTAATACGAGAGATAAGCGCCGAGTTGGGATTCTGTTGCTGCTGCAGCTGCATGCCACCGCCTTGAGCCTGGACGCCACCCACATTGCCTGCGCCCTGCATGAAGGGCGGTCGGGCTTGGCCCGGCTGGTTGGGATACATCCATCGGTTTTGTCCTGGACCCACGTTCGGCTGGAAGTTGGGGTTCTGCATCTGATTGGGCACAAACTGATTCTGTTGCTGCTGCTGCTGCTGCTGCATTAGCTGTTGTTGCTGCTGGGGATTGAGAAGTCCCGCCTGGGGATTTGGACCCGTCTGTTGTTGCATTGGGTTCATGTTCATTACCTGCTGCTGCTGCTGCTGCTGGGGGTTGCCTTGCTGCTGTTGCTGTTGCTGGACGGGCGTAGTGTCCATGGGAATGCATGGACCTGCTTGCTGCTGTCCCGCCGGATTCTGTTGCTGTTGCACTGCAGCCTGCGCAGTATTGGGAGCTGCCATTTGTGCCGCCATGCTGTTGGGACTGGGAGCCCGCTCCTTAAGGCTGTAGCCTTTGAGCAGCACCAAATGACGGATATTTTTGGCGTAATTTTTGCTGGTTATCGGCTGATCGCCGTCTGCCTTCATAAAGAGTTTAAAAAGCACCGGCATCTTTCGCGGTGCAATGATCGACAGATTGATCTTGCGCTCGTTAAAAAGCGCCGCCAGCTGCTCGCAGGACTTGCCAGGATATTTCCACGACTCGGTGGTGGGCATTTGGTACGGGGGACTGTTGCAGATGAGGATGCAGTGCCGCTGGACGCTGGTCTGGTCCAGCATCTGGCGCCGCTCGCCGATGTCATCGAAGCAGCCGTGGGCCGCCGCAAAGCCCTCGGCCATGTGGGCACACGATTCCATGCCACCGCCCACTAGGGGCAGCCGTTCGATCGTCTCCATCACTTTTTGGGGCTGCAGGAATGGGCCGTAGGTGGTGCAGATGGGCTCCAACAGATTGGCGGCGGTCCGGTACACAACGATTCCGTATAGCGTTGCGAAACGCTCCGCAATCAAATACTCGCGCTCGTCAATGGAGCCAGTGGTGAAGTGCTCCAGGGTGGGCAGGATGTAGTTGGTCTTCAGCTCGTTGATGTAGGCACCGTTGATGGCGCTACCCTCGATGACGAAGACCACATCGGCCAGGGGCATCTGGTCGACCTCCATGATGCGACGGCGATCCTTGCGCTAAGTGCAAAAAACTTGTTGCCAGGAAAATAGAATTCTCTCCTGTCTTATGTTTTCCAGTGCTCTTCCTCTTTCTCTTCAACCTTCTTATGTTTGTTATTGCTATCGCGCTGAGCCTCATCGATAGTACTTGCCCGATGTTATCGATGCATATCACACTGCAACCCTGCCCTGGCTCTCACTTCTTCTTCTGCGTTTGTGTTTGTCAAAACAAAATTGAATAAAATCTTGCCTATTTCGGCCGCTCCGCGAAACTGTTTCCGAAATTCGTGACAATTGTGTGTTTGTCTGTTATCGTCGGCCCCCCGGCTCCTGTGTACATGTCCCCATTTGTAAGGTTTCCATCAGAATGCCGCCCAATCGCAACGGAGCGTTGCGCGTCTGAGGACCAACTATAAAAAGTGAAGATGTTTCGCCCGAGGCACTGGTGACTGCACAAATCTCATACAAAATCGCTGCCATGCTGCAGTACAAGAGTGCCGCCGGAGCGGCCACAACCAGTGCGCCCCAAGCTGCGCCCGTGCCGACGAATATTCCCGGAAAAGCGGCGGCGGCTTCGAATGCTGTATCCAATGTCGCCACCCAGGCCCAGACGGGTATTCCTGGAGGGGCGCCCGCCATGCAGCAGATCATAAACATCCATCAGATGCCGCACCAGTTTGCTGGCGGTGGCAGTCAGTCCAGCGGAATGCCGCAGAACATGTTCCAGATTGTCCAGCCAATGCCTATGCAAACGGTGAATATCGATGGCCAGGAGGCCATCTTCATACCCAACCTGAATGCACAGCTGGCCACGGCGCAGGCAGTGAATATCAATGGCCAGCAGGCCTTCATCACAC
The DNA here is from genome assembly GCA_018874655.1 of Drosophila diplacantha. NCBI lineage: Eukaryota > Metazoa > Arthropoda > Insecta > Diptera > Drosophilidae > Drosophila > Drosophila diplacantha. The sequence goes on along the minus strand of JAEIIO010069367.1, from coordinate 5,620 downwards.
CCAACGGCCAGATCCTGCGGGCGCCCCAAATGGCCGCCGCCAATCATGGTGCATCAAACTGCATTCAGCTGCAGCAACTGAACGGTATGGCGCAGGAACAGACGCAACTGATCAGCATACCGGGCACGAATATTCAGATACCCGTCACCAATCTCATCCAGCAGCAGCAGCAGCAGCAGGTGGTGCAGCAGCAGACACAAGCGGCAGCAACGACAGCCTCTGGAGCTGGAGCAACAGGAGCTGGGGGCGCTAATGGCGGGACATCGGGTCAGCTGCCTGGAAGCATCACCATTCCGGGCACCAACCTGCAAATCCCTACGTCGGTCGCAGCGGCCAATGGTTTGCTGGGTAATATATCCAATCTGTTAGGCGGCGGAGGGCAATCCATTAAGCTGGAGAATGGACAGTTGCAGCTTCGTCCGCAGCTGGTGCAGTTTCCGGCGCAGGCTGTGCCCCAGCAGCAGCAAACAGTGGCAGTGCAAATTCCTGTGCAGACCGCCGGCGGACAAACCATCTATCAGACGGTTCACGTGCCCGTCCAGGCAGCCGCCTCAGCGGCGGCGGGCGGCGGACTGCAAAGCCTGTTGCAGGCACAATCCTTGCAGATGCCCGCCGCCTCCCAGATGCAGATCATACCGCAGTTCGCCCAGATCGCCCAAATTGTGACGCCCAACGGGCAGATCCAACAAGTTCAGTTGGCCATGCCATATCCTCAGCTGCCGCCCAACGCCAATATTATACATATCCAGAATCCCCACCAACAGCAACAACAACAAGTCCAGCAACAGCAGCAACAACAACAACAGCAGCAGGCCCAGCAACAGCAGCACGCACAGCAACAGCAACAGGCTCAGCAGCAACAACAGGTCCAGGCGCAACACCAGCAACTCTTGCAGGCCATCAATGAAGCGTCAGCAGGGGGACAAATTCCTGCTAATCAACCCATCACCATCACCAATGCCCAGGGCCAGCAATTGACTGTGATTCCTGCCCAGCTTCGCCAGGCGGCACAGCCGGCGCCGACACCCACTCCCGCTGCCGTGCCCACGCAGATGCAGCTGCCAAATCTGCAGGCGCTGCCGATCCAGAATATCCCCGGATTAGGCCAAGTACAGATTATTCAGGCAAACCAACTCCCGCCCAATCTACCGACGAACTTCCAGCAGGTGCTCACCCAACTGCCCATGGCTCAGCCTCAGGCGCAGGTGCAAGGCCATGTGCAGAACGCGCAGGGTCAGAGTCAGACGCAGGTGATGCCCAAGCAGGAGCCGCAGAGTCCCACGCAAATAATAACCAGTATAAAGCAGGAGCCACCGGACACCTTTGGACCCGCCACCACCACCAACTCCACGACAAGTATCAACCGCCCGTCAGCCGCTTCTACGCCAAACAATAACACCTCACCGCATCAGATCAAGTTCCTTCACGCGGAGGGCAATACCCTGTCCAACTTAAGCATACCAGCCTCCATTCAGATCACAGCCCTGCCTCAGCCGGCACCTGCCCCGCCAACGCCCGTTCCTGTGGCACTGCCCACGCGGAGCAAAGCCAATCTTGTGAACGCTCCCAGCTCACAGATTTCGATCGCTCCGGTGACAGGTGCTCAAGTAGTAACTGTTGCAACACCAGCCAGAGGCGGGGCAGCTAACATAAGGAACACAAATAGTGGCTCAACCACGATAACAACGCCTGCTCAAAATCTAAGTGTAAACGTCAGTGCGGCAACTGGAGGTGGAGGTGGAGGAACAGCAGGCGGCGGAGCAGTAGGAGTCCCTGGAGAGACCAAGCCGCGGCTAAAGCGAGTGGCCTGCACCTGTCCCAACTGCACCGATGGCGAGAAGCATTCGGATAAGAAGCGCCAGCACATTTGCCACATTCCTGGCTGCCAGAAGGTGTACGGCAAAACCTCCCACTTACGTGCCCACTTGCGCTGGCACACCGGTGAGCGGCCATTCGTCTGCTCCTGGGTGTTCTGCGGCAAGCGCTTCACCCGCTCCGATGAGCTGCAGCGTCATCGCCGGACGCACACGGGCGAGAAGCGGTTCCAGTGTCGCGAATGCAACAAAAAGTTCATGCGCAGCGATCACCTGTCGAAGCACATCAAAACGCACTTCAAGAGCCGCACCGGCGTAGAGCTAATCGAGCTGAGTATCAAGCAGGAGGGGAAAAGCTCCAATGTGCCTAAGAGCATTAACACGATGACCGGTATTGTGACGATCGAGATTCCGGGCGGCGGCGGCGTAGCGGGCGCAACGGGTAGTGGAGCTTCCAGCGTGGCAGCCACGGTTGCGGGCTCAACTGTGACGCCTGGCGGTGCCACAATCGTTCAATTGCCAGTTGTGGAGGGAAGCACCGGCGGTGGCGCCGACAGTTTCGGTGAGGATGAAGATGAGGAGGATGGTGAGATAACCGAAGAGGACGACGACGAGGAGCTAGACGAAGAGCTGGACGAGGACGAAGACCTCGAGGATCTCGAGGATGAGATGGACGACGGGGAGGAGCCCGAAGCGGACAGCAGCGATGAGACCAAGATGACCATTGCTGTTAGTGAGCCGGGCGAAAACTCGTCCAACTAGCATTCGGAGTCACTGTTCATGGAACAGTTCCTGTTTGATCACTTCCCATAGCACCCACCGCTAGCGGTCCTTCCACTGCCCGGTCACGTTGTCGCTCCGTGGGACCATGTTTAGAGTTAGTTTCTAACTGTATAGATGTACATAGCATAATTATGTAAAAGCGAGCATTTTAAATGTTGTAACTTCAACTCCCGTGTACAGTTCCGGCTGCGTATCGTCGTGTCGTCATAGATTTAGTATATGTACATAGTCTAAAATTGAGCCTCGTATTGTAGGTTAAGGTTTTATTATTATTAATTTTATCATTTTCTCTACATTAAGACATGTTTTTAACGCAATTTTTATATATTTCTTCGCATAACAAAAGCACGATCAATAAACAAAAAACATCAATTTTACATACATTAAATAATTACTACATAACAGTTCAGAAAAATTGCTGGCTCTCCACTGTATCTTGGGTAGATGCGGCTACCAACTGGGTGCCAAAGCATTCGTAATCGGGCTCTGTGTTTTGTGTATTCGTAATGATCCCCATCGAAAGGCTCGCCGAGTTGATTCCGTTTCCAAATTGCTGCCAATCGTATGTGTTCAATTCTGATCCTTCCACGTGAGCTGGTGGCCCGTCTTTGCCTTCTTCTACCTCTACCTTTTGTTCGTCGCCAACGCCCCACTGATTCGGCTCGCTGTCCAGGTTTGGCAATGGTTTCTGCGCAGGCGATAGATTGACCAGTTGGAGTAAATCATCCATGGTACTCTCATCCGACTGTGACTGTGGCTGGGATTCCAAAGGAGCTGGTGTGGGCTCGACAAAAAGAGGAGGCATATTCTCTGTTTGCGCCACCGCTTGGTATTCCGATTCCGAGGTGCTACTGATCGAAATATCGAGAGGCAATTCACTGCGCCCGTTTAGGTGCCACCGATCTAGACGCGCATTGTTGTCCTTTTTAGTTTGGCAGGCGGCCAATTCCTTGTACCTCTCCATTTCCAGATCAGAATACGGTTTGACCATCCTCCTCTTATACGCCTTTACGAACATTCGGTTCACAAAGCTCTCCGACTTGTTCTCCAGCCGCTTCTTCTCGTCAAACCGCTTCTTGGCGTCCCACACGGTGTTCAATTTGTACATCTTCACACGTAATTTAGTGCGCTCGCACAGCATCCTTACTTCCTCCGGGGTGTATTCCCGCTGCATGTCCTCCGCTGTGATTTTCTGTGCGTAATTGGACAAATCGAATAAGTAGTTTTAAAGAAACCAAAATTGCTCTTACCGATTTGTGGTACATCCTCATCACAACCTCCCTGTCCAAGTCGTCAGTAGCTTTCAATACCGTTTCCTCCTCATCTTTGAGGAATTTGATAAGATGACGCGAAAAACTTGTTCTGGACATTCCCATACAATATTTATTAAGAAATAAGCATAAATAAGTATTATTGTGATAGTTTCTTTTTCGCGGCCAAGCCATTTTGTTGATAGGCCGGGATTATCGATAGTTTTTGAATGAAAATTACGGCCCCACGAACAAAGTTGCTGAAATGTTTAAAACTACTAATCGTTAATGCAGTTTACTATTTAAATTTACCGTGGAGTTTGCCGTTCAGCCATTTTATATTAGTTAATTTAGAGATTTACTGTAGATCTTCTTCCACGTTCCATTTATCGGCTTTCAAGCTAAAATTTTTTTTCCTGCCGATGGTTTCCAGCCCTGAAAGCGAAATTTTGCGATTAATATCCGATAGTCAGCGTATGCAGAACAAGCGGACAAAAGAGAAATGGAAAACGAAGGAAAGCGGAGAACGAGAGTTTACACATAGCTGCAGCAGTAGACCACAAATTCGCAAAACCACCGAAAATTTAGGAAATTAGATCGCGATTAAAGCAAAGTTAACACCATAAAGAGCGTGGGCGTAAAAAAGTGGCTAGCAAAGCAAACAGTACGAAATCTAAGTGTTTTTATTTAAACCCCGCTCCTCTATGACTGTCTGTGCGTGCTTGTGTGTGTGTATGTGTGTGTTTGGCGTACGTGTGTGGGCGCTTGTTTTGTTTTGACTAAAAGCACATTCAGACGGATGTACGCACAACGGATACCTGGCAATTTATTTCAAAATCAAGCCACAGCTGAGATTCCAAAATAAGCACCGAATTTCGGCTGTAAATTACTCAGCACCCGTGATACGCATCCACAGATAAACCGAGTGGCAACTCCGCGGCCCACCATGTATACAAAAACAAGAAACAACGATGAAAACGAGTCGCGCGATAAATAAATGGAATCGGAGCGGAGAGGCGCAGCAGAAGAAAGAGCGCCCCAAAACGAGTAGGGGAATAGCAGCAGAATCGTCGCTTCTGTTTCGACAAACAGACACGGAAAACAAAAAAGCACCGAAAACAAAAAAGGCGTTAGAAAATCCCAAAAATTTGCAGTGTGTCGGACAGTCGGCCCCACTCCAACAAAACGCATTGGTCAATAACAATTGCGGATTACCTTTATTTTCTCGAAATTATTGAGTAATTTACGTGCAGATAGCAGAGAGCGAGAGAAAAACACAGAGCGCGTGAAGGAGGAGAGGCGGCAAGTAAATTTAAATCCGTGTGCGGTGACTTCCTGCCAAAGGTGAACTGAGACGATCGGAACTGACTCCTAGGGTTGAGCTCAGCCAGGTAATACCGGGTGTTGCCCAGACGTCCGGCCGAATGCTCGATATTGTCCAATATGCGACATCCGCCAACGCATTTGCTGCTGTTCTTCTTAAGCCCGCCCACGCCATTCGCCAAATCGCTCTCCTTTTCTAACTGTATCGGACACTGCGTGTGTGTACGTCGTGTGTGCTTGTGTGTATGTGTGCTTGCACTTTGCGCGCGCTTGCAAAAAGCCCTTTTCTGTTGCGTTTAACCCTTCAATGGAAATATTTATAGTTAATTTCTTTAACATTGTTTCATTTTTGAAATATGAATCGGAGATATGAGCCCTGAGATGGCTTTTCTTATTTTCTTTTTGTTGGCATTTAGTTTGGCTCAAAATCTGGAAGTTACAATTTTACAG
>JAEIIO010069328.1:0-11764 GCA_018874655.1 Drosophila diplacantha | reverse complement strand
TGTGGGCTTGAGTTTTAGCGCCGCATATGGCATATTTTTCGCTGGATGTCCCCGGGGTGTCTCCCCCAGATCTCCACAGGATTTCGATGATGTAGGCTCTTATGCTCCGCTCGCCAGTTCAGCGAACTCCGCCCAAGGTTGTGGCACTTGTCAGCAGGAGGGATTACTCCGTCGCTGGCCACATTTTATTGTTTGTCAGCATTTACATGTTCTAGTTGCCTGTCCTTCGTCCCATTTCCCCGCTGTGCGTCTGGTGTGGCTATGTGAGTGCGGTAATGGCCGCGACAGCTTTGTTGTTTTCTTGTTAGCCACGCATAAATTTTAATAGTTTTCCAATGGCTTAAGTGGCCCTCGGGCCAGGACTGTTGGTATGTGCTCACCTCGGCGGCGCCCACCTGCCCCTCCTGGTCCTCCTCCAGGCACACCTGCCCACGTTTGCTCTGGTTTCGAGTGTCTAAAAATAAAGTCTGGGCCGCGCCGAGCTTATCCCTTGCCTTGAGCTGTTCAAAGTGGAATTATTAATATTTCACGTACCGAAATATAGACATGACCGACGGAAAATTCTTTCCACACACACACACACACACGGTTGGATCTTGCTTTCGCCCGTCTTCACCTCACTCGATTTTCCCAACAGCCACATTTCGGGCTGTTTATTCGCGCATCAGGACTCGTCGTGGGCCTGTTTAATCATAACGAAATGCGGTTCACCCATACAATACACCGCCCACCCACATGGCGGTGTGCGCCAGCGTGGGTTCGGATTTCCATTAGCGCATTTCATTTTAATTAAACTGGCAACTGTCACGTAGCCGGGGATCGATTTGTTGCGCATTAGGGTAGTAATTTGGTTTCCTCCTAAAGCTCCACCTCCACCTCGGCACCTCCTCCTCGTCGCACTCCGCCGTCCATTTTCGGGGCTTTTTTGATTTGTCTTACCCAACTATGAACAAGAAGTTGATAAAGTAAACTTTTCGAAAAAGTTCAAAAGTTTTTCGGCAAATTGCGGTCGGCTACCAGAAACACATACAAGGCGGCGGCAACTTCTTGGGGGATATACTTACTTGGGCAAACTGCAAGTGGAATTTGTGGCCACAATTTCAATATTAATTTCAACCCTCCTCCTGCCGTGTTCGGATTAGCCCGGCCACCTGAGCCGTCTAAGCTGCCTGAGCAAGGGCCAGGAAAGCAATTGAAATTTTAGAAAAATACCTCGGAGCCAAATTTGACCCGGATCGGATATCGCTTAACAATGTGTAAACTGTCTAAGCGAATTATTCGCAATAATATTTTGCTGGGCCAAAATTGTTTGAATAGTTGGACGAAAAGTTTTCGGGGTTTTCCCCAACACGAACTGGCGTCGGCGTCCTGCTGGCTCCGCTCAGACTTCTACCAGTACTCTCAATTAACCGCATTTTAAGCGTTATGTGCTGCTAAAGTTTTGTGGCCAAGTACTTAGGGTGTCGAAGGAGGCAGATGAGGATGGGAGGGGGCTGGCTAAAAACTTTTTCAATCGATGGCACAAAAGCAGCGCCTGGCAATTAATGCCCCAAAAAACGGGAAAACACACAACTGTGAGTGGAAATTGGCGTGTTTGTCTGCGATTGTTGTTCGTGCCTTTTGTTTCAGGGGAGCCGGGGCTGGTGAAAGTGAAAGTGAGAATGAGCCATCGTCTGCTTTTGAAGTAGTTCATTAAGTGATTGTTTGATTGATGGCTCAATGGGCTATCGTTCTCAAGTTGAGCTGCCAGTGTCTTCATCTGCGTCGTGTTCTGATTTGATTTTCATTGCCCGAGACCGCACATTGTTTGGCTCTTAATTGGCCAGTTTGAAAAGGTCGGCTAAGCGGATAGCTGGGTTGATGGTTGATGAGAAATACAACTATGACCTTGAGGAATCCGGACACTGCAACGACTTGCAGTCGGGCCAAGCCCGGAGGCGAGCTTTGATTGATGACCTGGCTGAAAGTAAATTGGAGTGTGTTATTAATAAGCTTATGCTATAGAAATAATGGCGCTTTGTCTGTAATTTGATTGAATGACGTGCCAATTATCTAACTGGATCGGGGGAAATTGGAAAAGTTTAGCAGTGGCCAGTGGTATGGACAGGTTTTAATTGAATAAATAACTTTTCAAATCAAAACCTCGTTTCATTTTAATGGACACAATTAGCTGCGCATATGAGCTAAATGTCAGGGAAAATACGGCCGTGCTTGTAGGAATCCATGTATTTTTTTATATAAAAGCAGTGAGCGCATGTATCGCTTTTTCTTTTTCAACCTTTAGGCGTCCTATTTGGGTAACAATGATATCCCTAATTTTCCATTTACCCACATAATTACGCCTTGTATGGGCATAAAGGTATTCTGACATTTTGCGGATTCAATTATATCCATGATTAGAGAAACACAAATCGCAATTCCAGCGGAATAACTCAATCGATTCGTTTGCCGAAAATCATGGCACGTTACGTATACGCAACGGATGCCCATTGACAATGTATGCCGAACTAACTAGCTGCCAGCAAATAGACAGGACCCCTCCTCTTCGAGGGCACTGTATGGATGAATGCCGAGGAAAGGAATCACCCATTCATAAGCACACCCGCTCGGTCTCCATCTCCTGTGCCCCCAGCCGGTGGCCTGCTCATCTGTCAGCTGGAGTTTGGTTAGTCAAACGTTTGTTACATTTCGCTGGCTAAAAATACAGAGCGGGCTGTCAGTGTGTGCGTGTGTGTGAGATACACACGGCAGAGGAGCAGATACCCGGTTGTTCCTGCCCCTGCTGCTGCTCCTGCTATTGCTCCTGCTTGTGGGCTCTCCGAGTAGTTCGCTGCGGCACTGCGCTTATCTAATTATAGCTTCATTACTGCGCTGCCTGATGGAACATGGAATGGCGTTACCAGTTACCAGCCACAACCACTTCCCACTTCCCACCTCCCAACCCCACACCCCACACCCGGCAAGCACCGTCGAAGGACATCCAGCGGCAAGTAGGCCATGTGCAACCCATTTGGCGTTGGCCTAGACATATTATTATCTATCCGGGCAGCTAGTTTCCCCAGCTCTCAGGGCCGGCGCATGTCAGTCAACATAATCATCGGCATCAGAGCGCCGAGTACATTATCGCAGGAATGATAATGAACAGACAGCGCGAAATTGCAGCCATTAGCCGGCCCAAAAAGCCATTGAAGATGCCCCAGAGTGTTTACCACTTGGGCTCTGACATTTTCTTGCTACTGCGGGAATCCAACGCAAAAAATTGACACACACGCGCAAGGCAGCGAGGCGGCGAGGCAGTGATTTGATTTTATTTGATTTGCCTTCACTTTTCATGTGATTTTTCCATTCTTTTCTCTCTTTTTGTGTGGCTCTTGTTGACGCTGATTGAATACAAATACAAATATAAACAAATGGCGCTCACCTGCATGTAAATAAAAGCTTTAATACATCAACAAATAATGGCATGTCTGACAGTCACCTCGGCATTTCCCACCGTCCGCCTCCGCGTTCGCCATCCATCCCGCACTTCCGTTTCCGCCGCCTCCCTTTTATATTTTTCTTGTTTTATTTTTCTTTCTTTTCATTGCTGGGACCAAATTCGATTTTCAACATTTTACACTTTGATTTCGGCAGCGCTCTTGTTGTTTTCATGGCTGCGTCCTTGTCATTATGTGATTTTGTATTTTGCTAAAACCCAAAAACACACAATGGCAAGAAGGGCGGATGCTTAGCCACCTTCAGGCAGGCGTGTTCGCCTTGAAAATTCCCCGTAGAGCATTTGACTTTAATGGCGTTCGACATTCGATGTTCAGAGCTCGGTGCTCTGTGGAGTATATGGACACGTTATGATGCGTGGCCGAACTCTCATATCGCCGGTTATATGGCCTCGTATACTTGTATATGCTGCGTGCGTGGCCTGCCAACAGGAGATTGTCCTTAGTCTTCGGACACCTCCTCCTTCGGCTGCTGCTACCACTGCAATATCCCTCCCCCTAATATTAATTCAATCACTTTAGTTGCATGGCCCGCTTTATGGACAGTCCTCGGATCATCAAACTCCCGCCTTTTGACCTTTACGGGGCACATTTATGGTGTTCGGTACGGTTCGGTTCGGTTCGGTGGTGAAACTTTAAATTTCCTTCCTGTTGGGCTGAAGGAAATCGTCCGCAAATCGTAAAGCAGACAAAGGACAGGCCATAAGCCTGCTGGGATCTATCCATATCTATATTTATCCTCGCTGCGCCGGATGCTGAGGCTGAAGTTGATGCCAGTCTTGTCCGTATTGTTTCTTGTCAGCTTGAATTTTTTGTGATTTTTCGTGTGCACATTGCCGCCGCTGTCTGTCAGCAGAGGAGTAGAAAGAAAAGCTGGTCGCTGCTCCAGCTTTTTCCCCACTTAACTGCCACTCCGGCCATGTCTGAGAGCTGCCCCCAAGCAATCTGGCAGATAGAGCTGGGGAATCCGAAATGACCTTTGCTGGCAATCGGTTTCCATTTCCAAATCGCATTATATATGCTGCAGCAATAAAAGTTAAATTGTCCTCCGACTGCGAGAGGACATCAATATGGGATTTCATATTTGTCTGCTTAATATTTCAGCGTGGCCGTGAAAAGGATATCGGAATCGAACAAAAAGGGGCTCCCTCCACTCCCGATGCGATTTGTCTAAGCTGTGTGCGAGTGTGCTGCGGAATAAAAACGAAATTAGACTGTGTGGCAGCAGCGGGTTGATTGAATCCAGAACAGAGTTGGCATTGTGTAAACTTTTCGCAGCAATAATTCATTGCATTTTGCCGGCTAACACTTGCACAGCGACTGATAAATCATTTATTGAAACGCAATTGCATTTTAACAAGTTTTTACTCAGTTCTGACTTTGTTTGCAGTTTGAATTTACTGGCAAATAACAAGTCATAAAATCGGAAAAGCAATTTTCTTATGGGTTTTTGCATTAAAATCACTTGAGCTGTGGGCACCCTTTAGCATTTGATATGATCCCGATTACATTTCAATATGAAGTCTCGGACCCTGAACTTTTTCTGGCTTATTAAATGTTTATTTATGGCCCGAATGCGTGGCCAGACCTCTCATCACGTGCCACTTGAAACTTTCTGTCTAAAAAAAGAAGCTGAAATTGACTGGCTTCAGTTACAGACTGACCCGCCTTCCCATTTTATTATTAAAGATTGAAATTTAAGACGAAGCAGTGCAGACACGGAGCAGAGCGAGTGGCCCGCTCCCTAATTTACATTTTAATTTTCAGAAAACTTGTACATTTATTGAAATTCCATTACGTTTTATGTTTATGCTCTGGTCCTCCATCTGCCAAGAACTCTCAAATCCGAAACTCAATTTGTGAAAAGTATGTAATTGTTGCTAATGGCTGTGGAAAGTTGGCCCAAATCGGCGAGGGGCGGACAGCTCCCTGTCAGATGTTTACTCATACTTGAATCTGGGGATGTGTGCCGGGGTACGTAAAATAGGTAGAAAATTGCTGGCATATTAGCCAGCGAAATGCCATAAAAATGTGCTCACTTTTATACACTCGAGTGTGCTCCCGTGTCCCATAAAAAGTCGGAGCCCAAGAGCAGAACAAAGCAGAGACATTCGATTCACTTGCGTGCCCCGCACACATTCAATTGTACACAGCAAAAAATATTTGAGTATTTTGGGATCTTTGGTTTTGTTTCATATTGAAATTATTTTTTTTTACTTACAAATTGTATTATTATTTTATAGTAGTATGTTTATGTACTGCTAGCTGCCTGATCTTTCAAGGGATTGTTTTGGTGACTTTGTGATCTCATTTCCTTCTGTGTAGCCTCCGTTTTTGGGGACAGTTCCGTTAAGAGACGAGGACACAGGCAGAGTCACTCACTGACAGGGGTTTAAATGCAAATGGCAATTGACTTTCATGGCAGACGGATCGGGTGGCCAAGGAAGCGGGCTGAGGCAAAAGACCGGGGACCTGGGCGCCGCTGCCGAGCACAATGTCAAATTCAATCGCCAGCGAAGGTCGCACACTTGGCATGAAAAGGCCAAAGCGAAAGCCAAAGTCAAAGCCAAAGCCATTCACATTGACTATCGACTTAGGTGAGTGACTCGACTTGGCTCGACTTGTCTCGCTTCGGAGTCGGAGATCCTGGCCGTGCCACGTACGTGATTTCATGCTAATTGTTTGGGCATGCAGTAGCAGCAGGAGCAACAGCAGCGGGCCACTTGGCCCAAGTTTGCTTAGCCATTTCCCAAATAGTCTTCGACCATTTCGCGCTCTGTTTGTCAATGTCGTCTGGAGAAGTTTTGAACCGTCGTGGACTTCTCGGGGCCATGCAATTAATTAACGCTAATGAAGCTGCCACCGAAGCTGGCTTCCATACCGGCTGCCGCCGTTTGTCTGGCAAAGTTTTCTATTTTCCGGGGCAAGGAGAACCCCTAATCGCTCAAGGTCCTGGTTGGGGATGCAGGTTGCTCAGCTGGCAGTCCGTTTAGGGCAACGGAAAGCAGACAAAACCAAAACCAACCAAGCACTCGTGCCAAGAGCAGGTTGCCTGCCGGCCCACCTGCCTCGGTTCCGTGTCTGTGTGTTTACCTGGCTCACGAGCACACTGAAACAATCGGCACTAAAAGTAACAACAATTGAGCAAAATACTTTCCTGTGTTTTTACTCTTTGCCAGCTCTTTCTGCTGCCCCCTTTTTCCTCTGGCATTTTTCTACTTTTGTTTTTACTTTCTGCCCTGCCACAAGCAGCGGTAGCAGCAGCAGCCACAACAACAATGGGTCTGCCTATGATGTTTTTTGCTTTCAGCAGTTCCAAGCAGTTGGGCGAGTGTGTGCTTGTGTCCTTGATAAGGATGCATCTTTTCTATTGTTAGCCTGGCATTTTGAAAAATGTTCTCGGCGTGTGGCCCCTCTGCCAACATCGCTTTGCCTCAAAAGCCAGCGGCTTTTGAAGTATGTGTGTCTGCCTATGTTACATGACTGCACGTGCTCCTACACACTCCCCCGCTCGGTCTCTCCACCTGACGCCCACCTCCAGTGCACTCGGAAATAATTTGAAATGCAAAATCATGCGGAAGGCAGGCGCAGTGCGGCTGGAGAGCTGCCACCTGCGCACCGTTCACCATCCGAATGTCCTGGCACTTGTTGTTCCTTTTGTTGTTGCTGTTGCTGTGACAGGCTCCTAAGCATGCTCAAATACACAGTCGCACCCACACGCAAACACACAGGCGCAATGGCACACGCACCCGCAGGTTCGCAGATAACCGTGCATAGGTTCACAGTGGATGGGCAGTCGTGCGTTGCTTTTAGCAATTTGCTACCCCGGGATTACGTCCTGAACAGGGTGTATGTGAGGTGGGATTAGTTTCAGGTATCCCAGGTGAGCACCTGAAGACACATTAGGGGATTTGCACACTAGGAGGGATGCTACCTAATGCTGCAGATTGATTTTGACAAAACTGCATAACTCTAGCCAGGAAATTGCACTTCTGTCATCGCTTACTTCTTATAATGACCTATAGGTGTTCTTTGGAAGCTTAAACTTGTGTTTAATGTACTTCAAATTAAGATACGTTGACCAATTCCCCTTAAACTACAACACAACCTCACGAAATCCCTTTGGCAATCGGTACCAACTGTACCGTCCCTGCTCGGGCGCCACTCGTTGTAATGTGTCAACAGAATTTGCAAAATATTTGAGATATCCGCTCCGAGCAAGCACCCTGTTTGTCAATTAAAGCGTCGCTAGCACGTTTTAGTCGTTATTTTGCTGTCATCAAGGAAGTCCGGAGAATTATACTATGTGCTTTGTCCGTCCGCATGTATGCGTACTTTAAGTCATTTCCGCAAGTTGTAAATTTATTTTAATAAAGCTGGCCGCGTGCGAACATGCGGCAGGGTCTGAGCTAACGAGTGGCAGGGCAGCGGTCAAAGGGACCACAGGCTCCAACTACGACGGGGCGCATGTGGGCAAACAATTTTCACACTTTTTGGCTTTTGCCCAGTAACCGTATAAATGATATAAACAACAGCCGGAAGCGGAGCGACATGCATCATGGATCGCCTGGCTCCGGCGCTCGACGTGTAAATATCCTGAAATATTCAACAGTTTCGGGGGCTGTGAGGGATGGATGCGGGTGGGGTGCCTCGGAGTCTGCCATGCAAATGGCAAATGGCAAATGGCAAAAGAGCGCTCGTGCAAGGGAAATATTTGTGAGCCGTAAGATAAAACCCTGCACATGTGAGGCCATGCTGAGAGCGGTATGAACAGCCGCGAACGTTGCCAGCGAAATTAATTAAAAATTGCATAACCGCCACTATTATGGCCATGCTGGCACCGGCTGGCGATTGTGCGAGTGCAGGGATCTCTCAGCCAGATCCGCCCTTCTTAACAGCCTTAATGTCTGACCCGATTTTCAGTGGAAATGCAATTTAATTAGCAGCCTTGCAGGAGGAAGAGCTGGGAAAGTGGCTTAAAATTACAAGCAACGAAATATATTCGAGCAGGACATTCTTGCTTAATTTTCATTGCCTTTACTAAGAACAACTTCTTGGTAATTCGATGTGGCTTGCAAAGGAATTTACTTGTCGGTTACAATTCGGAAAATCAATTAAAATTTGTTTCTTGTCCTGCTTCGTGTTTTGCCACGCAGTCGACTGCAGCTTTCCTAAATAATTAATAAACTAATTAATGCTGTATTTGCTTTTTCCATAAATGGATATCAATGACATTCTTTATTCGAACTTATATTTGCAATTGTAATTTGTGTGTAGGAGTATTTTCTGCATGCCTGCCTGTGTTTATTTTGTAAATATTTTCCAAATGCTGCTCAAATTATGCAGTTCATTATTCATCCCAGGATCAGGCTGGCGAGAGAGGCCGCAGGAGCCACAGGAGCCGCAAGAGCAGCTGTCGTTGTCAACGCTGCCTGCTGTCAGGCCTCAGAAATGCAGACCTGAAAAATGCCAACTAAAATGCTCATCTATTTCCAGCCAAGTTGAGCGCTTGTGTGTGTAAATGTACAAAGAATGCTGCTCGAAAATGGGCAGCGCGTTGTTCGGGCCAGGAGCAATGCAAATAGAGCTCGTAATACTGCAATTTAAAATGTAAATGCGAACAAGGCCAAGTCCGCTGATGGCCAGCATATGAATATGCGTCTGTGTCTGTGCTTTTGTGCCCCTGTGCGGGCCATAATCAAGGCGAGGAGCGGTGGGGCGGGCGAGGACATGGCAGATGAATAATTGAACTTTCACTTCCGGCCCGCCAGCCTGATTGCCCGACCGCCAGCGCCCACCCACGTGGTGTTTTATGCTATATATACTTTTGTTTTCCTCCTCCATTTTTCTTCGGTTTTTTTGCTCCTTCAGCTGTTTGATTTGGCAAATGGTCGACATAAACGAAACAAAGTTAACTTGCTTTCCCCTTGCCGGCTGACCGCTAACAATTTATCTTTGCATACTGCCAGGCGTCCAATTAGTTTCGATTCGCTGCCATTCGATTCGATTTCCGCCTCCGATTGGGTTCGATCTGCTCGTCGGGTGACAAGCGTTTCAGCCCCATTTCACTTCCTTGCCAGCGGGCACTGTCCAGTGCCTTTGTCTCGAGGCTGTCGGGGCTCTCGGGTCTCTTAGCACTCAATTAAATCGCTTTTCGAGGGTCATATTTATGAGCTTGACTGTCCTGCTCGTAATTCCGCCCAGTGATAAATGACTGCGACTGGATTGGGTCACTCAATTAGAAGGCGCTGCGTGTGCTTAAGTGGCATTTTCGGATGTTTGTCCAAATCGATTAGCGAAAGGGGATAAGGGAATGAGCGTGAGGATTCTTCCCTTCTTTGCATAAATTAAAAATTAATTAAGAGCCCAGAAAGGCTGGCTAAAGCGCTCTTCGAAAAGTAATTAAAGCTGACCATCAATCTGGTTGGGAGCCGCAGACGGCGGAGCCGGAGACCCAAGCCGTAGCCCCAGCTGAACCGAACCCAAGCCCAATCCAAAACCAAATCCAAGCAGAATAAAGATTCCAAATTAATTTTTTTTCCTGACTTTGCCTGGGCTGGGAAGAACAAACATCAACGCTTGTGGCCTGGCCCAGTGCGCTCAGCTGTAAATAAACAGAGGCAAATTCAAATAAGTAAAGAATAAGTAAGAATAAATAACTAACAAGCCAAAGTCGCTCCCAGCTCCCAGCTCCCAGCTCTTGGCTGCACCGCCACAATGGGCCGTGTCGGACTGAAATAAATCACATCCATTCACACAGGGCGAGTGGAGCGTGGAGCATGTCCTGGCAACGACCCACCCGAGCCAAGGACCCGAGAACCCACGGCCCACAGCCGCCGACCCGTGACCTAGCCCTGCCAGAGTGCGAGCAGTGAAATATGATTTGGCCAAAAACATGCCACTGATTTCATTTGATGTTCGCATTGATGGCCCTGATTGATTTAAACTTCAATTGAATTGATATATCTTTCAGCTCTCGAGTTGTATATACTTCTGGCTCCGGCTCGACTCCTTTGGCTCCTCGTTTTAATCGCCTGCTCAGCATTTGCATCCACTGTATGCTCGGCTAACTTTGAAAGGTCAAACGAGAAAGGAAGGCGAGTCCCAAAGCCAAATCTCGGGTGGGGAAAAGGAAAGTTTGCTGCAGGGATCTTAGCTTACCCCAAAAATATATATATTAAAGAATAACCGTTGATACACACCTGCTGTGAGTGATGTATTGTCGTCACTCAGCGCCACTCCTCCGACTCGTGGCCAGACAAAGGCTGAAACCGGAACTGGGATCCCGTGAGGGTCCGGGACCGGGCCCGGGTCCGGGTCCGGGATTCCGGCTTGCCTTGAACACCCCTGGTTATTGTTATGGCGCATTGTCAATGCGTTTGACAAAAGCACTCGGCGTGTATATGGTATCTCTCTGGTCGGAAATGCGAAAAGCGAAAGGCGCGGGCAAGCCACCTCCGAGGCTTTTCAATTTGTTGTTCTTTATTGATTTAAAGTTCACTTCAGTCGCGGTCGCTTTGTTGGCGAGTGTCAGCCGCACACGGGAGCCGAGCACATAAAACTCATTTCCCTAAAGGTGCGGCGAGGAGACTGTGGATATGGAGACCCAGGGCACACATAGCGCACGCAAATAAACACAATTCCGTTGCTGACATTCGTATTTGTTAGCCGGAGTTTGCTTAGTTTGCCCAACATGGGAATTACACGTTCCTACAAATGTTTGCCTACTTTCGCCGAGGAGCGAGTAAGTACTTCTCCGCCTCCAAGTGTCCAAATGGAAAAGTATAGCCCCAGGCGCTGGCACTCAAGTATTTGCCGAAATAAAGCGAAACTTGTGTGGCAGCAGGCGGGGCTGGCATCGATTACGAGGCAAGCAAATTGCAAAATAAATGTACATAATTTGAAAATTGACATTTGCTAATGATAAGCCTCTGTCGCGCTGATGCTGAAGTATGGCGAGCAGCAGCTGGCAGCGGCTCTTCCACCACCAGCTGCTGCCTGCCTGGGCCAGGAAGGAAGCGAATTTCCAGGGCCCAGAACGGAAATTTCCCCCTCTCGACACCGAAGCTGTTTATGGTAAATTAAACCAATTGAGTGGGATTACGTTTCAAGACTCTCCCTAGTCCACAGTGCGCCTAAGCCTGGTTTCAATTTCATTGTCTGGCAGAGCCTGCGGCTAACGAAATTTATATACATACATACCCACACAATGCCATCAAAGACGCAAGGTGTTTATGGGCTTAACTCTCGGCTCTGATTCTGCTTATTCT
>JAEIIO010069301.1:0-12509 GCA_018874655.1 Drosophila diplacantha | reverse complement strand
AAGTTAGTTGGTTCGTATGCAAAAGAGAGTATTTTTTAATGCATACTAAATGTGGCGGGCGGACGGGCGGGCGGCTGATTAATAAAAGTTGGCGTTGGCATGTTGATATATAAATGATACCAAAACGAAAAACATACTCAAACAGAGAAATTAGTGAGGAAAACAGCTGGCGAAATGAGGAGGAAGGAGGAGGAAGGAAAGGTAAAACAAAGTGCAACAGCGGCGACGAAAGTTAATATATAAACAACTGATATATATATATACTAGGATATTTATATACAGATAGAGCCGAGGCGAGAAGGATCAGGGCTTGTCGTATGTACAGTGGACAACTCAGGAAACCAAAAACAACGAAAACAACCGAAATGAACAACGAAATACACAAAAACAACATGATTAACCACTCTCTTCAAGCACACACCACACACAAAGCTGTGTTCCGGTTCCGTTCCGGAGCTTCATCATCGCTGCTCACTCACCTCAGCATTATCTTCCTCCTCCTCCTCTGTTTTGATATCGGAGGATTCCGCAATATTGTCGTTGCCTAGCCCCGAACTCGAGCCAGCACTGTTCCCGCCGCCGCCGCCACTATTTCCTCCTCCTCCGCTGCCGAGCGCAGGATTTGCCAATCGTTCCACATATTTGCTAAACTTTTGGGCCTTTAAAGCAGTCGTTTTTTCCACTTCCTCGGGTTCAGAGTCGAGCAGCTCGATGGTTACGCGACAATCGATTTTATACTGTGAATAAAGGTGTTTTGTTTAGATTCATCTCAATAGCTGGATGATAATAATGGATCAGAGTTCAACTTACAATGTAAACCTTGAAGCAGTTCTCTTCGTTGAGAATGCTTTCCGCCTTGCGCTGATAAGACATCTCCCGATCGAAGGTCTTGTGTGCATCCCGACAGAGTCCGCCGGTGCTACCACGCCGTTGCTCAGAGCCATATAGCTCCACGCAATCCAAAGCAGCCCGCTCGGTCACACAGTATTGCAGCTGGCGAACAGCATTCGATACAACCTGGGGAAAGGAGGAAGAGGTCATTCACATTCACAGCCCATCTATGGTTCAATCTGCAGCACTTACCTTGTCCAGCGTGAAGGAAATGTACGCATAGATGCCAAACATTTCCCGCATGGTATCCTCGAAGGTATTCGAATCCATGTTGCCATCCAGTACGTTCTTCAGCATGTCGAGGAAGGTGGGATAGTAGTCCTCCACTTGGATGTCCGGCTTGGGCTTCAGCCTTAACGCTGTGGCTGTACTCTCCCTTCGGTTCACCCGGCAGCGTTCCTCCTCGATCGCCAGTAGGCGCGCCCGCTCGTACATCACGTGCAGGCGTTCGCAGAGGATTGCATGTAGCCGCAGGAACAGATACCAGTTGTTGTTGGCAAAGAACAGAGAGTAGGACTCATCCTGGTTTGGGGGAGATTCACGATATTAATGATTCTTAAAGGTGAATTAATTAAAAACTTACATCGTGCTGGCCTTGTGCATGCGGTGGCAACAGTTTAGGATGGACAAAGTCTGCCGGATTCTCCAGCTTAACTTCCACATCACCGCTGGCTGCTGCTGCTGGGTCTTGGGCTCCTCCACTGCTGCTGTTACCAGCTCCATCGTGGGAAGAAAGGAGTGGCTCTTCCTTGGCCTTGGCCTCGGAAGCGGAGGACGCTGAAGACGACGACGCCGCTGCTGCTGCCGCCGCCGAGGATGTTGATGGCGTGGCATCGTCCACGGACGTCGCCGAACTTGATGTTGCCGCGGTCGGCGCCATCCCACTAGATGATGCCTTGGTATCGTCAGTCTCTTTCTTAATTCCCGCCGGCGTGCCACTGGCGCTGCTCGCATTGCTGCGCGCCGGAGAGGCGCCTTTGGCATTCCGGGTCGACGCCGCCGCCGACGACTCTGTGCGACTCAGGGGCGAGCTGGTGGTGGCTGTGTCCACCTCCATTTTCGTATTTTCATCTACCAAAAATGGAAAGGCTATATAGAAAACGGCGTATGCACAATCGGATTGTCGATGTGGGTCAGAGGTGAGTGGTTGGTGGTGCATTGCAGTCCAGTGTTTGGGTTATTCAATTACATATTTTCGTTTGTTACGTTACAATAATTTTTGGTTGCAGTATAAAAAGAAGAAAAAAGAAACGAAAACAATCACTATGTTAATAAAAATACGAATGGAGCTACATTTTAATTTAATACTACTTTTGGTTTTAAATAAAAATAATGTGTTAGGTTAGTTTGTTTAATTGATTTATTGTTAGTCAAGGGTTACTACCAAGTGTGTTAAAGAGTGTTTCATGATTAGTTCCATTTGACACTTACCGTCATCGCGCTCATCGTCGCTCAGTGGCTGTCGCGGCGCAAAGAAGAGATCAGGCACAAATTGTCGGATGATCTGCTTGATCTTCTGTTTCTCCTGCTTTTGGATTCCCGTCTGTCGCTTGACATGATGGATCAACAGATTGGCTGCATCGTCCAGTATGGTCTTGTCCTTGTAGGGCAGCACCAAATGGGGCCCGGCAGGCTCCATGGCATCGTCCTCCTGATCATGCCGCTCATCGTACAGCGTCTCGATCTCGTTGAACAGACTCTTGGAGCGCAGGGCCTTCATGTCGTTGGGCTTGAAGTTGATGGCTTGGTGATCGAGAGACTTGAGGTAATACTTCTCGTTCTGTTCCCGCCATTGCCGGTTGAAGGTCTGCAATGCAAATTAATTAATTAATTGTTTCTTGGATACCAACGAGCATACACTTACCTTTTGCGCTTCCCGCCATTCCTCTTCCTTGACTTTTAGCCGCTTCAGCACAATGGGCACTGCCACGGAGGGGTTCTTCTTCATGCCTTGGATTATCTCGCCTGATTTGTCGCCGTAGATGCGATGAATCGCTCGCTGGTGTATCGTTTGAGATGTGCCACCTAGATGGTCGTCCAGATGAAACTTGGCCAGATCCTCGGTGGGCATGCGGGACATCTTCTTTTGCACATTCTCCAGTACACGAATGGTGGCGCTGTTCACCTCAATGACCAGATCCAGCTCGAAGCGCTCGTCCTCAGTTCTGTGAATATTCCTTTTGTTTAGAGTGTGCGCAATTGGTTAATTCCAAATAAACGAAAGCCAAAGAAAAAGGAGAAGGAAGAAGGTACAAAACAAACAAACAACGAAAGGTGACACTCAAAGGTGCGGTTAGAATCAAAACACATTGTAAATAAATTTTAGCCGCAGCTTTGATGTCTCGAAAAAGAGAAAACAGTAACGAAAAGGAAGCTAAATAACCACAGAACTTCTTTCGGAGTTTTGAGAATGTATGGAGTAGAGGTAGTTAAGGTAGGGGCTCTCACCTGTATATCGTTTCCTCAAACTGCGTCTTCCGCGACGTCACAAACGTGGAATCCTCGCTGGCCCACGTCGGAAAGGAGACCCACTTATCGTTGAGCACTTCCCGGCAGAGTGCCGTCCTTCCACTGCACTTCTTCGGCACCGTGGACTGGGGCAGGGCGCAATAGGAGGCACCCAGCCGCTTGCACGATGACAGATCCACATCCTGGACGTACTCAGCGGCACTCTGGTGGCCTCGGTCATGCGAGCTGCTATTGCTGCTACCTCCGCCACCGCCGCCCTGGGCCCTTTGGGTGGCGGCCAGGGGCATGCCGTCAATTAAGCCGCCAGCCGCCTGACTACCAACGGGCGGACCCAAAAAGTCGGTAAACCATCGCAAGAGGTCAGGGAACTTCATGAGGAACGGCGATACAAGGCCCAGAAGCTCAGTTTTGGATACGATCTCTTGGTTGAACAGCGTCAGGCATCGCAAGAAGTTGTCGTAGACCTCGGGACTCCTCAGTGCCTTTCGCACCTTGTCGAAAAAGGCAGCATCGGAAATGGTGCACTTGCTCGATGCCTCAGAGAAGCTGACATCCCGACAATAAGGTTTCGGTCGCTTGGCAGGCGGTGCTCCGCTGGCATAGTGTCCGCCCAGGCCATCGTCGCCCTGCCTTCTCGTTGCCGAGGCGGAGTTGTGTTGCTGTTGGCCAACCGGAAGTGGCGGCGTGGCGTAACTTATGCCCGGCGAACTGCGATCAAGGGAATTGTCCGACATGTGCGGCGGCATGGAGCCAATTACCGAGGTAATACCATAACTGGGCGACTTCTTGGCATTGTGGCCGCCATGCGACAGATTCTGATTTGGCGCATGGCCCACATACTTCTGGACATGATGATTGTTCCGATGATGATCCTTCTCGTATGCAACCATGACACTGGCTCCCGCACCCGGTCGTCCAAGGTTTGTGCCAGCCTGAGTTCCACCGACCAGATGATGATGGTGGCCTCCTATGCCCGCGCCTCGCTGGTGCACCTGCTGCTGCTGCAGACCTGTGTGATGGTAGTCCTTCTCATACAGCATATCGTTTCTGGACGCCGCATTCAGGCCCGAACCAATTACATGATTCTGTTGCTGCTGCTGCTGATTGTTATTGTACGTCTTGATGCTGACGCTGGTGTTCACCGCCGACAGATTGCCGATGGCCGCCGCATGGGCACTATTGTCGATCTGCGGTAGATTTGTAGCACCGCCGCCCAAGTGGAGAGGGGAACCACTGGGCGCTGGCGATGCGGATGACATGGTAATGTGTGCTCCGCCGCTCAATGTAGCCGTCGGCCTCTGCTTTCCGTGATCGTTGTGCACAGCTGATGCTGCCGACTTGGACATGTTGTACTGACCGGACTGATGATTGGTGGCATCGGGCAAAAACTGACCAAATTCCCTCAGCAAATCCTCATCCTGGCCAAAGAGCTTGGCCACCTGCGTGTACACTTCCTGTTCTGTGAGCATTTTGCCCTGGTTTAGACTGCCCTCTTTCATCACCTTCTGCTCCTTTTGATAGGCATGCAGGATTTCCAGGAATTTCTTGTACTTGGCCGGTTGGTTTTGGAAACGGTTCTGCATTGAGAGGGATAAAAGTAACCAATTAGTATACAAGCGGCTGCAAATATATGATGTGGACATTACCTTGATCTTATTTACATAGGTTATGGCGTGATTGAACTCCACCGGCTGATTCTGCTGTCCCGTCTCGCCCAGGAGAATCGATTGGTGCGCCTGCTGGATGTGATGCAGATTGTGTTGCGCTGCTCCGGCTACACCTCCGCCCCCACCGCCGTGGGGACTCAGTTCACTCAGGGAATTCGGTGTCGGTGGTCCGCCCACCACAATACTTGCGGCAGCGTTGGCAGCAGCTGCTGAATTTGCTGTGGCCGGCGCCGCCGAAACAGTCACCTGACCAGTGGGTGTAATGGTGGCCCTTTCCCGATCCCTTGAGTAATTTTGCGGCATATTGTGCGCTGATACCGAGATGGGAGGCACTACAGCAGCTGGTGCCGGAGTGTTGGTGACACTCACGTGAACATGACCGCCGCTTGGGGACTGCGACTGTGGTGGCGTCGCATGCTGTTGCAGGGCATGGATTGTTGTCTGGGTGAGCGACGCTCCTCCGTGGGTCATCAAATTCACAGCTCCAGACTGGATCTGCGCCACTGCTGCTGCTGCTGCCACAGCGCCAGCTCCTGTGGCCGGAGTCAGAGTTGCTGCATTCGATGCCGTCTTAATGGCGACATGTCCAGGGGCAGCTGCCATCGGACTGTTTCCGGTGAGCATGTGCACCGTTCCGGTACTCGAGGGTGCTCCCGGTGGTGAGGGCATCGACACCACGGGCACTGAGCAGCCAAGGGCGTCCGAATGGATCTCGATTTTGTAGCCCGGCGGAAGGAACATGTTGAAGCCGTAGATTAGCTCCGTATGGCCTTTGAAAAGCGTAGACACACGCTCTATAACGCCGGGCGTGTCGATGCAATGCGACTTGAACTCCTTCATGATGTCGAGGAAGTTGTTGTAGATCTGCGGCTGGTCCGCATACTGATATTTCACCTGGTCCAGATAACTAAGAGCATCTTCCACCTTCAAACGGGGTGTGGCACTGCCCGATTGTCCTTGCGGTGGTGTGCTTGCGCCCGCGGCCACGCTATTGGCCGACGATGGTGGCGTCGGTGCGGTGACCAGCGACGCCTGCTGAACTGTCTGTTGCTGTTGAGCCATCGTGGCCAGATTTCCAACGGCACTGGCCACCGTCTGGGTGCCACTGATTGTGCGCTGACGGATTGGGCCCGTTTGTGAGCTGCTGGAGACGGTCTGTGCGTTAGCAGGATTCGTGACTCCTGCTCCAGCCCCAGTTACATGGATCTGTACTGTGTTGGCGCCATCCGCTGTGCTGGCCTTGAGAGTTCCACCCGCCTGAATGGAGGCCACGCTATACGCTGTTGTAGAATGAAAAGATGCACAAATGGATAAGATGCATTTCATCAGAGGGTGAAAATCGCAATACTTACAGGTGGTATACTGCAATGTTTGGGTGCCAGTGCTGCCCGTGGAAACGACAACACCGCCAGCTCCACCAGCTCCTCCCACTGTCACCTGAGCACCAGCTACCACTGGACCGCCTCCAGTTCCAGTACTGCTGCTGCTGTCCACAATCGAACTTGTGGTCTTTAGGTTAGTGGCCGTCGGTGTGGTGGACGGCAAATATGCAATGGTCTGGGCTCCTCCATGCTGCGGCGTGAGGATGCGATGGTGAATGGAGCCAATGCCACTGATTGTGGCGCTATGGGCGCCGGGCAACACCGTTCCAATGGTCACTCCCGCTGTATTAACACCGACATTGGTTGTGTTGCCTCCGCTGCCGGCCGGTGGCCCTCCCCCGGTCACGCCTACGACTCCCACACCGCCACCAACTCCAACGCTGACTCCAACTCCTCCGGGAACCGGTGGACCGGGTCGTGTGCCGAACTGCACCTCGTCGACACGGGTGCGTTTCATCATCTTATCGTCTTGCTTAGTGCTCAGAGCCTCTAGTTTTGCTCCTGTTCCTGCCTGAGAATCTGGCTGAAGCGTCTGTGTGTGTGGTGGCTCCCTGCTGGCCAAGTGCAAGGATGGTAGGATGCTCTATGAGCGTATGTAGTATGCAACGAACGGTCGGGGTCGCAACTCTTGGTCTTTGACTGCTCGTGGCTGCGACATATGTTGTCTATGCATTTGGTCGCCCCGCCAGCGGCAAATACACTTGATTTTAGAACGTACAGAGATGGGATGGATTAACTCCCTCCCGACTATCTTCTGCTGCTTCGCTTGTAGCTCTCCTCTGGCACGTGTAATTCTTTGTGTCCGGACTCTCCTTTGGTGGCTTTCACTGAAAGTAGAGAGGAAAAAGTAGACTATAAGACGTGAGTTGGTAACTAGGTTCAGTAGATTCAAAGTATTAAAAAGTCTGCTTTAACTTTTCCCAAAGAACAGAAAAACTTGTTTGCAAATACCGCACACAGCTGATTGATCAATACCGTCTATATATCTAGTTATAGGTATCTAAAATAAAACGATTGCACACATTCCAACGAAAAGGTAAAGCAAACACAGTCCCACTGGAATTCTTCTGGCGTTGACAAAAAAAAAAACTACCGAGTGGAAATGGGATGTCTTTGTATTGGAAGCACGATGGAGAGAAATGTGAAGAATAGGAATGGAGTGGTAGAGCAATAATAACACGACACTGTGGAAGGAGATCGAAATGGAAGTTAGAGAGTTAGTGGCGGTGGAGAGAGGAAGTTAAAGAATATCCAAGGAGATTGGAAGTTAAGGAGAGTTTCGTGTATACGTTCAACCGGAATAGGGCGGCGCGCTCTTTTGTTATTGCTTTTCAGCGGTACAGTAAATATTACCTATGCGAGCTTTCTGTATACACCTTCAAATGAGGATTGCTGCGTGTGTATGCGAGATGTGGATGTGGATGTGGAAGGTGCCAAATGCCCCCATGCACGACATCGGCTTGCATAGAATTCACAGTACACATACACACACTTGGCTGGCAAAACCAACATATGTATTTATATATGTACATTGATACCGCCAAGGGGGTTGAGCGGGGGGAGTATGGTGGTACATATTCTGTATCTACAACTTACAAGAAGAAGAGTCAGCCGCAGCAGCAGCAAACGCAACAATGCAAAGGTGGTGGTGCCGCTGCTGCTTCTACAAAGTGGTAATGGTGGTGGTGGTGCAGCCACAGAGAAGCAGAGCACAGAAGAGCGCGCGAGAGAGCGCCGCATTTGTTGTTGAGGCGCAGTTGATATAGCTGATTTTTTTAAAGGTATTTCACCCGTTTGGGGCCAACAACAACTAGACACTCACACAGTCTTGTAAACTCGTATTTGGCGGGCATTCGGGAGAGAAAAATATAACTTTGAAGAGAGCACTAAAGTGCGCAGGCCAGGAGAGTGTATGTAAATACAAATTGAATGGAAACAGCCTCGAGGATCAATGATTCTCCAAGTTAAACCAGCAAACTCGGCCCACAGCTGCCCCCCTTAAGCATTTGTAAACAAATATTGGACCACACAGTACAGCCGCACAAAAGCTCTAACACGAAACGTCTCTCTCTCGCGGTTCCTTTCTCTCTATCTCCCCCACCACCACTATAAATCCTTATGAAGAAAAAGAAGGTAAAATAAGTTGTTGGTACTACTACTCTCCATTCCCGCTCTCTTAACTTTCTTGTTATTGTATTTTTTGGATTCGCCATCCGCCCGTTGCCAGTGCATACCAAACACAGTAGAGCGTGTTTGTGAGAGACTCCAACAACACACAAAATTGGGGCGTTGTGTGCGTGTGTGCTTTGGGGAGACATGTGGGCAAATTTTCCCTCCATTTTTTTTTTTTTTTTTTTTTTTTTCAGCGCGCTCTATTACGTGCACACGTATAATGTTATCTTATCTGTTTTGTTATGTGTATACACAGCACACCACACAGAGAATACGCAGCACAAAAGGTAGACAGCGGAAAAATATGCAAAAATGGTTAAGCACTATTTTCTTCTTTTTTGCACTCCTGTGTATACACATATGTACATATTTTAATCAGCGGCGGACTGCAACGAATCATTCGGTGTTTCCCTAAATACGCGAATTAATATTTGTGTAGTTTTTGTATTACTTTTTTACACTCACACAAGAAACACGGGGCACACACACAGTAGCAGTCTGGCGCTGCGCTATTAATAAATTTTGCAAATAAAACATATGGATGTGTATAGAGAAATATGTACAAAATAGCTAAGGCACACGCACACACACATAAGTATTATATATAAAATATATATACTATTCAGATTCAGGCTGTGGTAGAAGAAACGTTTTGTGTAAAATAAAAACGGAATGAAAAAGGCGAAGCAAAAACAACAAACGGATGGCAAGAGCAAGGAGATGTAGAGGAAGAGGGAAACTGAGGAAGAGCAAGAAATGATGCTCTCATTGTGCCGTGTGGAGCTGTGGAGCTCTGGGTTATATTATTCAGAGCTGGGAGCCATTTAAATGCACACACACACTCTCGCACGGCACAGCACTCAACTCAACTCTCGCCAGTACATGCGAATGGCGCATCAAAGCAAAAGTCGAGATAAGCGCACGAACTCAGCAAAGAACGAATCAACGAACGAAAATAAAACGACACTACGTTGAAAAAATACAGTCAGTTCATAAGCAAGCCAAAAGCAATGGTTCAAAACGTTCGACTGTGTGTGAGAGTGGCTCTCCTCTCCACCCTCGTCTGAGTGTGTGTAAGTGCGAGCGAGCAGCAGCAGCAACACAAACAACAACCACGTCGACGACGACTTTTTGTCTGTGCGCCTTCTATATGTATTCGCTGGCTCTGTGCGAGCGTGTGTGTGTATGTATATAAACCAATTGAAATTGACCTAACCTAAAAATGTTGTATTTTTCACAAGTTTTAGTAGTACGAATTTTGTTTGATTTTCCTTACAGCACCAAGTGCACTTGAAGGATGTTTCCCTGCATCGTCTAACACCACGCCCCCACCGCTCCCGCCCGAGACACTTACATCAGCAATAAGCAATAAGCAGTAGAGCTTTGTCGGTTGATATTTGGGCTGTGTATATTCGAAATGTGTATGTATGTACCGTATGTATATTTACTACAAACTGCCGTTCGTTTCGTTTCGGCTGGGCTTGTGTTATTGAAAACTTTCACGTTTTACGCAGTATTTAGCACTTGCAACTATTTTTCCCACTCACTTCCAACCGAAATTTTCACCTTTTTTCTCTGGCTCTGACTTTGGCTGTTGGCTCGAAAGTGTATTAGTTTTTTTCAGGTTTTAACTTAGTTTTCTACTAATTTCGGACACCACGCTGCACTATTTGTTTTCATACGACTTTGCGCGACTTAAGACAATTTTCCACGGTAGATTTCTACTGCTATTCACACAATTTTGGCGAGAAAACGTTTTCGTACATCTTAACGCCGCCGCAAACATTTTCGATTAACGGCGAACTGACGGCGACCAGTCAGTCGGAGTCAGCACCAGTGCTGCCCACTTAGCTGTATTATTTTTGGATCTAGCTATTGTGAAACTGCAAATGCTGGGTCATTTTATAATATGCTATTAAATAGAAGTCAAACTCAATTTAATTTATTGGACACATTGACACATAGAATACTTCCTTAATTTGATTCTATTTACTAAAATCCTTTAAAGAATTCGCAATTTTAAATTTTTCTTTAGCTATTTCTAGCTGTTTTTAATTTGGTCAGTTTGGCCCATAGGATTCTGGCAACACTGGCCAGCAGAGCGAAAGAGAGTTGAGCAGAGAGCGTGAGAGAGACCTTGCCTCCATACATTATACTAGATTGCTCTCTACCATTTGTTTGTGGTGGTGGCGAAGAGCGTGCGATAGAGAGGGAGAGAGGAGTGCGCGCGCAGCGTTGCTTTGGAATTCATTTTCTGTCGCCTCGGTTGCTGCCTCACACGGCTCGCAGCTAAAACAGGGTGGCAACTCAGCGGCGCAACAACCAAAGGCCTCCGACTCGCACATTGAAAACGTTGCAGTTGCCGTTGTTGCTGCTGCTGCGGCAATAAAAAGTACATAATAACAGCCAGCGCACCCATACTTCCTGCGGCAGTTACTTTTCCTGGAAGGTGTTCCTTAGCCACTTCCCCCATGCCAATTAACTAAAAATCGCGCCTAGAATTTGGATAAGAAACAAATGTGTTCAGAGCGACGCGACGGGAAGCTTACGTAAGTGCAAAAGCAACAACACGGCAGTGCGCGTTCGAAAGAGCCGGCACTAGAGCTGCGAAAACAAGTCGTTGCCGTCGGCGAGAAAACAGGGTGCTCCGCTCTCGCACATCAGAGCGCCACAACAAGATCCCCCAAGTAGTGTCGGCCCCCTATATGCGCCATGAGAGAGCGGACAGCTCTTATGTATACAGGAGTGAGCGACGTCGGCAGCGCTGTCCGGCACTATTGCAGTACATAATGAAATCGACAAAACCGAAAATCAGAAACCAAACGGACCACTAGCGGGCTACAACTCTGCCACGGCTACACTTTGCCGCAGCGCACTCACATAGACGCAGCACACTCATGCACTCCTACATCCACCTCGCTCACGCACACACACAGCGACGCGTGCGTGTGGAGAGAGGCGGAGGCAGAATCGACGGTGGCGGCGGTGCCGGTGGCAGGAAAGAAAACCCGAAAAAAGGCCAAGCAAAGTGCATCTCACCATGACAATGGCGGAAGAGCTGCGGAACCATACCACCTCCGTCCGTAAAAAACACATGTTTGCATCTGAATCTGAATTCGGCAGACGTCTCCTTAGCAAGCGAAAAAATCTGTATACGCGAAAAGTTTAGCTGCTAAAAATCGGCGTGGTGTGGAAGGGAATTGATGGCATGGAAACCTTGCAGTTATTGATTCGCCTCACTCATTGCGCAATGAAATGCAGCGGGGGCGGAAACAGAAAGAGAGGAAGCCTAAAAGAGCGTTAGAGAGCATGGAGAGCGCGGGCACTCTCTCCGCGAGGCACCTGCAGCGACGGAGGCGTTAGGAAATGCAAATTACAAGTGCCCAGACGAAAGAGGAGCTACTGCTGGTTGCTTCCAGCCTCCAAAGTTCAAAGTTCACATGCAACGACGCAACGTGGTTGCAGCGCATGTCCGCCGATGCCATGCACCGAGTTCCTGGACTGCAACCAGCTCGGACTTCCAGACGCCGCAGGAAGGTTTGTTTGCCTTTCCATTTGGGTATTATTGATGTTTTTCCTTTATTTTTTTTACTGGTGTTTCGACAATGCCAGGTGGTTTCTCGCACGTTCTAATTATCCCTGTGCTAATTTCAGATGGCGCTGCCCTGCCTTGAATTTGAATGTATTGAATTGCGCGAAGGAAATGGATTCCATTCTTGGAAGTAACAAAAACAACAATAGACAGCTAAACGAAGCAAAATATTATTAACGCTGATCGAGGGAAATTGGGGATTTTGTGTTCACGGCAAAAAAAAAGCTTTATGTAATTGCCAATTAGGCGTTTCGTACGTGGTCAGCGGATTATCGGATATATATTTCTGTTTCCCACCTTTGTCGCCTGATTTATAAGTTATTGCGCTTAGAGACA
>JAEIIO010069276.1:0-10214 GCA_018874655.1 Drosophila diplacantha | reverse complement strand
AAACTTAGTGTAAAGTTAAGGGGAATTTATCCTCAAATCCTTACCAACGGTGCTAGCAATTATTACATTTGTTTTGGCTCCTGTGTAATTTAGTAACAATTGACTTGCAGAATGTTGTCTGTGTGTTGATCTACCAAGACATCTACTTCTGTGTATCAGTGCAGTATGCCATTTAAAAGCCCTTTCCAAGCAGCGTAATTATCACCTGAAAGCGAGACAAGAATTTGCCATGCAAACACGGCTGGAATCCGCCAAGTAATCCGCCAATTTTGGCCTAAGAGATTTCTTTGGGTGAAAATACGTGAAATACGCGAAAGCGCTAACTACAAGCCCAAACAGATCAGATCTCCTGCGGCTTGCCTTGGGCCCGCCCAGGCCATATATAAATACGTATTGTAAATTGCAAAGCCATATATAAGTTTGACTTACGGAGCCGCGTCTGAAGTTTTCACTCTTGTGTGGCACGCAGCACTCGCTGCAGGGAGTGTCTCTCATACATAATTTGCTGTGCCTTTTCGATTTTTCAGAGTCTTTTCCCCTGTTTTTTTTTGGCACGCCACTGCAGCTGCAGCCACGTCCCACGCGGCGAATGCGTAATGTCGCAATGGCTCTGGGCGTAAACTCGTTTTTTTGTTTTTCCCGCAGAACTCGGCGTTATGAGATTGAAATCAAAGTTAGTTTAGCGATTGGAAACGAAAGTTTCGCTGGCTACAAAGCGCCTTATTTTCCCTGGTCCACATGCAGCCGCATAATTGAGATAGAAGCGCAAAATAGAAAGTAAAGCGCAGCTGCATAATTGAAGTTCCATTACGCCCGGCAGCGGAAGCTTGGCCAAGAGCAGCTCACTAAACGCCCATATCCTCTGGGCGCGATGGCAGGGGGAAATTACAAATGATAATTATGAAGCCAACATAAACTCATTCGCTATTCGGGCTAAATTTAAGTGCATTTTGCTCTTCCAAAATATGTTTCTTCATTTCCTTTTACTCCTCCACAGATACGGCGCCGAACTGGTGGCCATTGACAGCTATGCGGAGAACAACGACACCCTGTCCATCGCCCGGGCCAGCGACCCCAATCAGCGCGGCTCGGACAAGTACTGGCTGGGCCTGGCCTCCCTGGACGACCTGAGAACCAACACGCTGGAGTCCGCCTCGGGAGCCCTGATCTCGCAGTACTCCGGCTACTGGTCGCTGCACCAGCCCAACTCCGATTCCGGTGAGTGTGTGGCCGCTGGCTTCGGCGGCAAGTCACAGAGCTGGGATCTGGGCACCTGCGAGTCCCTGCTGCCCTTCATGTGCCGCGCCCAGGCCTGCCCCCAGGGAGCGCTGCACTGCGCCAACGGGAAGTGCATCAACCAGGCCTTCAAGTGCGACGGCAGCGACGACTGCGGCGATGGCACCGATGAGCTGGACTGCCCGGCCCAGTGCCACTACCACATGCAGTCCGGCGGGGATGTGATCGAGACGCCCAACTATCCGCACAAGTACGGAGCTCTGAGCAAGTGCAAGTGGACGCTGGAGGGACCGCTGGGCAGCAACATCATCCTGCAGTTCCAGGACTTCGAGACGGAGAAGACCTTCGACACCGTCCAGATCCTGGTCGGCGGCCGCACCGAGGACAAGTCCGTGTCGCTCGCCACGCTCAGCGGCAAGCAGGACCTGACCACGCAGCCCTTCGTGTCCGCCTCCAACTTCATGATCGTCAAGTTCACCACCGACGGCAGTGTGGAGCGGAAGGGCTTCCGGGCCACCTGGAAGACGGAGGCCAAGAACTGCGGCGGCACCCTGAAGGCCACGCTGCAGCGCCAGATCCTGACCAGCCCCAACTACCCCAAGCAGTATCCCGGCGGCCTGGAGTGCCTGTACGTGATCAAGGCCCAGCCGGGTCGCATCATCTCCATCGAGGTGGACGACCTGGACGTGGCCGAGGGACGCGACTATCTGATGATCCGCGACGGGGACTCGCCCATGAGCCGCACCATCGCCAAGCTGACCGGCAAGACGACCCAGAACGAACGCGTCATCATCTCCACGGGCAACGCCCTGTATCTGTACTTCAAGTCCAGCCTGGGTGAAGCCGGCAAGGGCTTCAGTCTGCGCTATATCCAGGGATGCAAGGCCACGATCACAGCCAGGAACGGCACTGTCACCTCGCCCGCCTTCGGCCTGGCGGATTACCCTAAGAACCAGGAGTGCTACTTCACCATTCGCAACAATGCCCGAGCTCCGCTCTCCCTCAAGTTCGACAAGTTCACCGTCCACAAGAGCGACAACGTCCAGGTCTTTGACGGATCATCCACGTCCGGTCTGCGCCTGCACTCGGGCAACGGCTTCACGGGCACGGCGGCTCCCAAGCTCACCCTGACCGCCTCCTCGGGCGAGATGCTCATCAAGTTTACCTCGGATGCTTTGCACAATGCTGCGGGGTAGGTTACTCGCAAATATTTTGAATGACTTAGGGACTAATCTGTGTTATCCTGAACCCTAGATGGTCTGCCACCTTCTCGGCTGATTGCCCTGAACTGCAGCCCGGCATCGGAGCCTTGGCCTCCAGTCGCGACACCGCTTTCGGTACGCTGGTCAGCTTCACATGTCCCATTGGACAGGAGTTTGCCACCGGCAAGACGCGTCTGGTTACGGAATGCCAGCGCGGTGGCAACTGGAGTGTCTCCTACATACCCAAGTGTCAGGGTGAGTACCCAGAAGTTGCTCCTCCAAAAACTAGTTACTGATTCCTCTCTCCACCTATTCCAACAGAGGTCTACTGCGGTCCTGTGCCACAGATCGACAACGGCTTCTCCATTGGCTCCTCGAACGTGACCTACCGCGGCATCGCCATGTACCAGTGCTATGCTGGCTTCGCCTTCGCCTCCAGTGCGCCGATTGAGAAGATCTCGTGTCTGCCGGATGGTCGTTGGGAGCGACAGCCCCACTGCATGGCCTCCCAGTGCGCCGCCCTTGTAGAGGTGCCCCACGCCAATGTGACGCTGCTTAATGGAGGCGGACGCAGCTACGGCACCATTGTCCAGTACGAGTGCGAGCCGGGCTACGAGCGGAACGGCCACCCGGTGCTCACCTGCATGTCCAACGGCACCTGGAGCGGCGATGTGCCCCGCTGCACGCGCAAGCGATGCTACGAGTTCCCCGAGATCGCCAACGGCTTTGTGGTGGACGCCAGTCGCGCCTACTTGTACGGAGACGAGGCCAGGGTGCAGTGCTTCAAGGGCTACAAGCTGATCGGCAGCAACATTATGCGCTGCAGCGAGGCCCAGAAGTTCGAGCAGCCGCCCACCTGCGAGGACATCAACGAGTGCAGCTCCTCGCAGTGCGACCTGACCACCACCGAGTGCCAGAACACGAACGGCTCCTTCCACTGCCAGTGCCGGTCGGGTTTCACGGCCACCACCGAGTGTCGCCCCGTGGGCGACCTTGGGCTGGGCAACGGCGGCATTCCGGACGACAGCATCAGCACCTCGGTTAGCGAGCCCGGGTACAGCAAGACCCAAGTGCGCCTGAACACGAACGGCTGGTGCGGCGGCTCCTCCGAGCCGGGTGCCAACTGGATCCTGATCGACCTGAAGGCACCCACCATTCTGCGTGGCTTCCGCACCATGTCGGTGCAACGTCCCGACGGCAACGTGGCCTTCAGCTCGGCGGTGCGTCTGCAGTACTCCAACGATCTGACCGACGTCTTCAAGGACTACGCCAATCCCGATGGCACCGCCGTCGAGTTCCGGATCCTGGAGCCCACCCTGTCCATCCTGAACTTGCCCCTGCCCATCGAGGCCCGCTATATCCGCTTCCGCATCCAGGACTATGTGGGTGCTCCGTGTCTGCGCATGGAGCTGATGGGCTGCACCCGCCTGGACTGTGTGGACATCAACGAGTGCAGCAAGAACAACGGCGGCTGCGACCAGAAGTGCATCAACTCCCCCGGTGGCTACGCCTGTGGCTGCAACACCGGCTACCAGCTGTACACCTCCAACGGCACGGCTGGCTACCACATCGAGCGCTCGGAGACCGGAGAACGCGACGGCGACAGCTACCAGCGCAACAAGACCTGTGTTCCCGTGATGTGCCCGGAGCTGCTGGCCCCGGAGAACGGGCAACTGCTGAGCGATCGCAACGACTACCACTTCGGTGATGTGGTGCGCTTCCAGTGCCACTTTGGCTACATCATGAGCGGCAGCGCGGCGGCTCTGTGCTTGTCCAGCGGTCAGTGGAACGCCAGCGTGCCCGAGTGCAACTGTAAGTACCAGGGAGTAGGTACTCGACTGTTTCATAATTTCTAAATTCCCAATTTCCTTCTCCAGATGCCAAGTGCGTCTCCTTGCCCGACGACAAGCTGGAGGGTCTGACTGTGGCCCGTCCCGATCCCGAGTCCGTCCTGGTGCCCTTCCGCGATAACGTGACCATTACCTGCGGTTCGGCCGGTCGCCAACTGAGGGCCACCGCCTCCTCTGGATTCCGGCAGTGCGTGTACGATCCGAAGCCGGGTCTGCCCGACTACTGGCTCTCGGGAATGCAGCCCTCGTGCCCGCGGGTGGACTGCTACTCGCCCATGCCCACACCTGGAGCCGAGTATGGCCAGTTCGTGGATACGCGCTTCCAGAGTAGCTTCTTCTTCGGCTGCCAGAACACTTTCAAGCTGGCCGGACAGACTGGCCGCCACGACAACGTGGTGCGTTGCGGAGCCGACGGCATCTGGGACTTTGGTGATCTGCGCTGCGAGGGACCCGTTTGCGAAGATCCCGGCCGTCCGGCCGATGGACGCCAGATTGCCCGCAGCTATGAGCAGAGCTCGGAGGTCTACTTCGGCTGCAACCGACCCGGCTACATCCTGATCAACCCGCGACCCATCACCTGCATCCGGGAGCCAGAGTGCAAGGTGATCAAGCCTCTGGGCCTGAGCTCCGGCCGGATTCCCGACTCGGCCATAAACGCCACTTCGGAGCGCCCCAACTACGAGGCGAAGAACATCCGCCTCAACTCGGCCACTGGCTGGTGCGGCAAGCAGGAGGCCTTCACCTACGTGAGCGTGGATCTGGGACAGATCTACCGCGTCAAGGCCATCCTGGTCAAGGGTGTGGTCACCAACGACATCGTGGGTCGTCCCACGGAGATCCGGTTCTTCTACAAGCAGGCCGAGAGTGAGAACTACGTGGTGTACTTCCCCAACTTCAACCTGACCATGCGCGACCCCGGCAACTACGGTGAGCTGGCCATGATCACGCTGCCCAAGTACGTGCAGGCCCGCTTCGTCATCCTGGGCATCGTGAGCTACATGGACAACGCTTGCCTGAAGTTCGAGCTGATGGGCTGCGACGAGCCGAAGCAGGAGCCCCTGCTGGGCTACGACTACGGCTACTCGCCCTGCGTGGACAACGAGCCTCCGATCTTCCAGAACTGCCCCCAGCAGCCGATCGTGGTGCGTCGCGATGAGAACGGCGGCGTGCTGCCCGTGAACTTCACCGAGCCCACGGCCGTGGACAACTCCGGATCGATTGCCCGCCTGGAGATCAAGCCGCAGAACTTCCGCACTCCCAGCTACATCTTCAAGGACACGGTGGTCAAGTACGTGGCCTTCGACTACGACGGCAACGTGGCCATCTGCGAGATCAACATCACGGTGCCGGACGTCACGCCTCCCCTGCTCCAGTGCCCCCAGAGCTACGTGATCGAGCTGGTGGACCGCCAGGACAGCTATAGTGTCAACTTCAACGACACCCGAAAGCGGATCAAGACCTCCGACGATACCGGCGAGGTGAAGCTGCTGTTCAAGCCCGAGAGTGCCACCATCAAGATCGGGAACTTCGAGAACGTGACTGTGACGGCCACGGACAAGTACAACAACCGGGCCACATGCCACTTCCAGGTCTCCGTGAAGGCCTCGCCCTGCGTGGACTGGGAGCTGCAGCCGCCGGCTAATGGGGCCATCAACTGCCTGCCAGGAGACCGGGGCATCGAGTGCATTGCCACCTGCAAGCCCGGTTTCCGCTTCACCGATGGCGAACCGCTGAAGACCTTCTCCTGCGAGACATCGCGTCTGTGGCGTCCCACTTCCGTGGTTCCCGACTGTGTCTCGGAGAACACGGAGCAGGCTGCCTACCACGTGACCGCCACCATCACCTACCGTGCCAACGGAGCCGTGGCCCAATCCTGCCTGGGTCAGTACCAGGATGTGCTCGCCCAGCACTACTCCGGCCTGAATCAGTTGCTCTCGCAGCGCTGCTCGGCGGTGAACGTGAACATGAACGTGACCTTTGTAAAGTCGGTGCCCATGCTGCTGGAGGAGAACGTGGTCAAGATGGACTTCATCCTCTCCATCCTGCCGGCGGTGCGCCAGCCGCAGCTGTACGACCTGTGTGGCTCCACCCTGAACCTGATATTCGACCTGAGCGTGCCCTACGCCAGCGCAGTGATCGACGACCTGCTGAACATCGCCAACATCGGTAACCAGTGTCCCCCGCTGCGGGCCCTCAAATCGCAGATCACCCGCGGCTTCAACTGCAACGTGGGCGAGGTGCTCAACATGGACACCAGCGACGTGCCCCGCTGCCTGCACTGTCCGGCCGGCACTTATGTCTCCGAGGGCCAGAACAGCTGCACCTACTGCCCGCGCGGCTACTACCAGAACAGGGATCGCCAGGGCACTTGCCTGCGCTGCCCGGCCGGCACCTACACCAAGGAGGAGGGAACCAAACTTCTGGCGGACTGCGTGCCCGTCTGCGGCTACGGAACCTACTCGCCTACCGGCCTGGTGCCGTGCCTGGAGTGCCCGCGCAACTCATTCACCGCCGAGCCACCGACGGGCGGCTTCAAGGACTGCCAGGCCTGTCCGGCCCAGAGCTTCACCTACCAGCCAGCCGCCGCCAACCGGGACTTGTGTCGCGCCAAGTGTGCTCCCGGCACGTACTCCGCCACGGGACTGGCCCCCTGCTCGCCCTGCCCGCTGCATCACTACCAAGGAGCCGCTGGAGCGCAGAGCTGCAACGAGTGTCCCAGCAACATGAGGACCGATGCCGCCGGATCCAAGGGAAGGGAACAGTGCAAGCCCGTGGTCTGCGGCGAGGGAGCCTGCCAGCACGGAGGACTCTGCGTGCCCATGGGCCACGACATCCAGTGCTTCTGTCCCGCCGGCTTCTCCGGACGCCGCTGCGAGCAGGACATCGACGAGTGCGCCTCGCAGCCCTGCTACAACGGCGGCCAGTGCAAGGACCTGCCCCAGGGCTACCGCTGCGAGTGTCCGCCGGGCTACTCCGGCATTAACTGCCAGGAGGAGGCCAGCGACTGCGGCAACGACACTTGTCCCGCCCGGGCCATGTGCAAGAACGAGCCCGGGTTCAAGAATGTGACCTGCCTGTGCCGCAGCGGCTACACCGGGGACCAGTGCGACGTGACCATCGATCCCTGCACAGCGAATGGCAATCCCTGCGGCAACGGAGCCAGCTGCCAGGCCCTGCAGCAGGGTCGCTACAAGTGCGAGTGCCTGCCGGGCTGGGAGGGCATCCACTGCGAGCTAAACATCAACGACTGCTCCGAGAATCCCTGCCTGCTTGGCGCCAACTGCACTGACCTGGTCAACGACTTCCAGTGCGCGTGTCCCCCGGGATTCACGGGCAAGCGTTGCGAGCAGAAGATCGACCTCTGCCTGTCGGAGCCCTGCAAGCACGGCACCTGCGTGGACCGGCTCTTCGACCACGAGTGCGTCTGCCATCCGGGATGGACGGGCGGCGCCTGCGACATCAACATAGACGACTGCGAGATCCGTCCCTGCGCCAACGAGGGAACCTGTGTGGACTTGGTGGACGGCTACAGCTGCAACTGTGAGCCAGGATACACCGGCAAGAACTGCCAGCACACCATCGACGACTGCGCCTCCAATCCGTGCCAGCACGGAGCCACCTGTGTGGACCAGCTGGACGGCTTCAGCTGCAAGTGCCGGCCCGGCTTCGTGGGTCTCTCCTGCGAGGCGGAGATCGACGAGTGCCTGAGCGACCCCTGCAATCCGGTGGGCACCGAGCGCTGCCTGGACCAGGACAACAAGTTCGAGTGCGTGTGCCGCGACGGCTTCAAGGGCCAGCTCTGCGAGACGGACATTGACGACTGCGAGGCGCAGCCCTGCCTGAACAACGGCCAGTGCCGGGACCGCGTCGGCGGCTTCGAGTGCGGCTGCGAGCCGGGCTGGAGCGGCATGCGGTGCGAGCAGCAGGTTACCACCTGCAATGTGCAGGCGCCGTGCCAGAACGACGCCAGCTGCATCGACCTGTTCCAGGACTACTTCTGCGTCTGCCCCAGCGGCACCGATGGCAAGAACTGCGAGACCGCGCCCGAGCGCTGCATCGGTGATCCCTGCATGCACGGCGGCAAGTGCCAGGACTTCGGCTCCGGCCTCAACTGCAGCTGCCCGGCGGACTACTCGGGCATTGGCTGCCAGTACGAGTACGATGCCTGTGAGGAGCATGTCTGCCAGAACGGAGCCACCTGCCTGGACAACGGGGCTGGCTACAGTTGCCAGTGCCCGCCCGGTTTCACCGGCCGCAACTGCGAGCAGGACATCGCCGACTGCAAGGACAACTCGTGTCCGCCGGGCGCCACCTGCGTGGACCTAACCAATGGCTTCTACTGTCAGTGCCCCTTCAACATGACCGGCGACGACTGCCGCAAGGCCATACAGGTGGACTACGACCTGTACTTCAGCGACCCATCGCGCTCCACGGCAGCCCAGGTTGTGCCCTTCCCCACGGGCGAGGCCAACAGCCTGACGGTGGCCATGTGGGTTCAGTTCGCCCAGAAGGACGACCCCGGCATCTTCTTCACGCTATACGGCGTGGAGTCCGCCCGCCTAACCCAGCGCCGTCGCATGCTCCTCCAGGCCCACTCGAGCGGTGTCCAGGTGTCGCTCTTCGAGGATCAGTCGGACGCCTTCCTGAGCTTCGGCGAGTACACCTCAGTGAACGACGGCCAGTGGCATCACGTGGCCGTCGTCTGGGACGGCATCTCCGGACAGTTGCAGCTGATCACCGAGGGTCTGATTGCCAGCAAGATGGAGTACGGAGCTGGTGGTGCTCTGCCATCGCATCTCTGGGCCGTCTTGGGACGTCCACAGCCATACGGACTGAGTCAGGAGCTGGCCTACTCTGATGCCGGCTTCCAGGGAACCGTGACCAAGGCCCAGGTGTGGGCCCGAGCCCTCGACATCACCTCGGAGATCCAGAAGCAGGTCCGCGACTGCCGATCGGAGCCAGTTCTCTATCCCGGCCTGATCCTCAACTGGGCTGGCTACGAGGTTACCTCAGGCGGAGTGGAGCGCAACGTGCCCTCGCTCTGCGGACAGCGTAAGTGCCCCGTGGGCTATACGGGCGTGAACTGCCAGCAACTGGTGGTGGACAAGGAGCCACCGGTGGTCGAGCACTGTCCCGGAGATCTGTGGGTCATTGCCAAGAACGGATCGGCGGTGGTTACCTGGGACGAGCCGCACTTTAGCGACAATATTGGCGTGACCAAAATCTACGAGCGCAACGGACACCGATCAGGCACCACGCTGCTGTGGGGCACCTACGACATCACCTACATCGCATCGGATGCCGCCGGAAACACCGCCTCCTGCAGCTTCAAGGTGTCACTGCTGAGTGAGTATTCCGAGTGGTAGTTCTCCTTGACTCTTATTAATGGTCATTAATATTACTTTCAGCCGAGTTCTGCCCACCTCTGGCCGATCCCGTTGGTGGCTCCCAGGTGTGCAAGGATTGGGGCGCTGGCGGCCAGTTCAAGGTCTGTGAGATCGCCTGCAATGCTGGCCTGCGCTTCTCGGAGCAAGTGCCTGAGTTCTATACCTGCGGAGCCGAGGGCTTCTGGCGACCCACTCGCGAACCTTCGACGCCGCTGGTCTACCCCTCCTGCTCACCCTCGAAGCCCGCCCAGCGGGTGTTCCGCATCAAGATGCTCTTCCCCTCGGACGTGCTGTGCAACAAGGCCGGCCAGGCGGTGCTCCGCCAGAAGGTGACCAACTCCGTGAATGGCCTGAACCGCGACTGGAACTTCTGCTCGTACGCCATTGAGGGAACCAGGTGGGTGCTACTTCAGTCCAGTCTGGGATGAAGTGCTTAATCTCCCGACTTTGGGTACTTTCAGGGAGTGCAAGGACATCCAGATCGACGTGAAGTGCGATCACTACCGAGCTGCCCAAAACAACCGGGTGCGTCGCCAGGC